>JAVTVY010048857.1:0-243529 GCA_036873755.1 Hanleya hanleyi
AAATGATACAAAAAGAAGACTGTATCTGTTACTTCTCCTACAACTAGAAAGTGCTCAAAATTTATCACAGTTACAGATCAAAATTTAATTGAATTATTGGTTACCACGGTAATGATGATCAAAAGTAAATGTTTGAGTGCAGCTCCACTCAGTCTCATAGTGATACTTTTAAGATACAAATGAGAATATCAACCGGTACTGGGATAGCGAAAAAAAAATGCCTTTGAAGTTGGCAAACTGTAAATAAACAAGACATTGTTCCCCCACCTTCTATGCAGTGGTAATATCTGATCTCTGTAACACTCAACTTTTCACAAAATGTGGTCACAGGGGTTAGTTGTTTTTAGCAGGAGGCTACTTCAAAACATTAGCCTACTGCCTTGTCAGTTCATTTTTTGAGAGAATTTTCATAGCATAGCACCTCCCCCCCCCCCCCGGCTCACAGTGGGGTCTCTGTGTTGATACAGACAGAACTGGTCACATATGGTCACATAGGATGTTTGCCCATAATACATCATAATCCCTAGCCATGGTTAGCCTGAGAAAGCCAAGCCATGACAAAAGACGAATTCACCAAGATGAAGACCAGCCATTTATTAATAGGCTTTCCGAACAGCCTGTGTGACCTCATGACCTTCCCGAATATGCTCATTTTGGATCGAATTAAAAGTCAGGCAATGTGTTGTATATTTCATCTGCTCTGATTGCTTAGAATTCACGTTTGTCTTCATATTTGTTCTGACTACCCCCATGCAATTTACGCCCGAAACTTCAAGGAGTTTGTCCTCCAGCTTTTTCTCCACATAAACTAGGCCATCATCAAACTAAACCGAGATCCCACAAAGGTGGCATATCACACTCGAACACCATCATCCTCCCCAGAGCGCATGCTCCATTTCGCAGGCTCATTTATCATCCCTGCCTCCAATAGGGGAAGTTGACCTTTACTACATTGCTATGACGTATAGGGGATAACCCACGTACGCACGGTTCAGTTTGAATCCGGACAAACAACTCCTTCAGTTTTGCACATGAGCGAACTACTTTTCATATGCTCTGTCCATATAAACAGGAAGAATAATCTCCAGATAATTCTTGTTAATGCTAGGGCAGCAGAGGTATTATGCAGACTTGAAAAGTAATCGAAAAGGTTCGACAAACATCTATTTTACTACATATGATGTCACTTCCGGCGATGTGCGCGAAGGCCCCGAATCCGGTCCAAAAATCTGCCTGGTGGCTGGGGTGTTATTAGACCCCCAGCGAGGTGGTTGGAACACCATCCGTTCATTGGCTCTTCTTTAAAAGGACCGTTCGAGATATAGCTGTGCTGCCCATATCTGCATGCAGGGCTGGTATGGCGTATACAGACCTGCATTATGGAGGATGATAATACAGAGAAGATTTAAGAACTATCCCTGACAGTGTAGATCTAAGAAGATCTGAACGTATTGCACACTTTACCCTATCACTTCCTGCCACCCTGGTCTGGTCCGGAGTACATCTAGAATGGTGTTCTGCAAGGAGCACTTGAACCGGATTTCACGGTCCCTAGATGAAGTTGAGAAAATACAGATAAGAAAATATTCAAATTACTAATACAGGATGAATATTATGTTGGCAAGAATCGAATGAAAAAAAAATAACAACATATATTCCACGCACAAAGATTGTCCTGTACTAGGGAATTCATATATATGTACACTCATGCATATTAATACCAGAAAGAATGCCTCTGTAGACTGTAATTCTACATCTGTTGTTTCAAAATAATTCACCAATCAAAAGTGTTTTGAAAATTTTGAACTGACCAATGGAATAGCCAGTTTGTGAATATCCTATGATGCACCCAATATGAACCAATCAGTGTTGATATATCCAGTCAAAAGAATCCAAGTACATGTACAGTAAACAATACAACAAGCTTTCTGTGCCAAGAGAATAATTTTTTATAATGGATATAATTAAGATAATTTGCATTTTATGAAGTTCATCTCATATATACTACTTTAGCATTCCGAAGTACGCATTTCTAACCAATCATCAAGCTGATAATAATATGTTGTGGTGGACTCACCCAATCCCGGATCCTTTCGTTCTGGGCACCCCTCTCGGCATGTAGCCCGGATACTGAAAATATCACAAACAGAAAGTATTAGCTTATAGTGTGCCTCACACAATAAGTAAAACTGATCACTGTTTTAGCTAATTAATCAGTCTCTAATGTTTGTAAAATTTGCGAGAGCTGTTGATCGCTCTCCTCGATTTTGTATACACACGTACAGATATATTTGGTAAACATAGAGGGCGCTGCGGTGCGCCGACCTCAATGGGGGATTGCTGCATGATCTTTCGCCAGTTCGCATGTTGTGCGCTGGAGTTGTCCGGGGTTTGACAAGCGACCAGAGACACGGGAATTCGGCTGTAATGTTGTTTCTTGCAATCAAGGGAGGGAGGGAATTTGGCTTAATTTCACACTCAAGTTTGTTTCACTCATATGGTGACAGTCAGTTTGGTTGGTGGAGGAAGCCGGAGTACCCGGAGAGAACCACCGCCCTTCGGCAAGTAACTAACAAACTTTCACACATGGACCAGCTGGGCTCGAACCCGTGCCGGTTCAGCGGTGTGAGGCTAGCGGTCACCAGCGAAGCGCCTTAGACCACTCGGCCACCGAGGGCCCCTAGGTAATCAAGGAAGTATAATGTGTGTTCTGTGGAAATGTGGTGGGTAATGACAAGATGATAGCTTTGTCAGTTAACCCCACTTACACACTGCCAGCCAGCATCTGGACGACTTCAAATCCCTCTTAGCAGGGGGGATAACTGTGTATTTCTTTACATCCCACTTCCAAATATGATAATACTAAACTGATGTATTGCAAGAGTGATAACTGTATTGTGCATGAGTCAGAGTGATTCACTCTTGTCAGTAATACTCTTCATACATTTTCATTTTTCAGGGAGTAGTCAATAACTCTCCAGGGGGGTGGGGAAGTTAGGCAAGTGATCTAGATGGAGAGTGATCACTCTCCTTAAAAACGAGAGACTGCTGAATAATAATCTACATGGGGGAATAGCTTATGGCAGAAGTGCAGAAGTTTATGAACTTCTGCTATGGTAATTCCTCTAATAATTCAATCACAGGAAGTGAAATTTCTCCACAATCAGGGAGTTATCAAATTTATTAGAACAGGAAGTTGGCAAAATGATCCAGAATCATGAACATAATTCATTATTTCTTTGTTATTTGAAAGATTTTTGGGGTGAACAAATTTAATAGAAAGATCGATAACATTTGGAGCGATTGAATTATTAGAGGATTGACTTTGTCTGTAGTGAAGCCTGAGATGAGCCTCAGTGAGGGAATGTCAATGCCATAAACTAAGTCAACATCAGAAGTAACTTCCTTGGTTACCCTGGTTACAGTTGTTGTTGCAGCCATCAGGTTACAGTGAAAAAACATCCAGGATACATAGGAGTCTACAGTTTGATTATACAGTTGCTTTTCTCCATTCCTTCTGACCTGTCTTTGAACAAGGCTAACTACCAGTGCATCAAAGATAAACTATCTTATACTTACTTTGATAGCAGTCTTCGCCATGGCGTTGTTGACTGTCAATGAAATGGCATCACTGGAGATGACTGAAGAACACGGCACTGATATTTCTTCTCATCCACATTTTCAGTCTTCGATGAGCAAATCATGAGTAGTCTTCATTCCCTAAAACAACATGCACAGACAGAGGTGAGAAAAATTCAGCCCATTTTATCATTATTTTCAAAATATTTTGTTTTGATGAATCAAGAAATAAAGACCGAGGAAGAGGTTTCACATTTCCCAGATAAACACCGGTTGGCACGAGTCCAGCAGTTTAGGCCTGAGGCCACAAGAGTCCAGCAGTTTAGACCCGAGGCCACAGGCCGAGGGTCTAAACTGCTGGACTCGTGCCAACTGGTGTTTATCTCGGAAATTTGAAACCGACTTTGAGGTCTTCATTTCGATTCAGACATGCACAATCAAATGTTTATTAAGAAATTATATTAAATTAGCTAAAATATGTTAGTGTATGCCTTCCACATTGATCAAAACAATTTTTGAATGAGGCGTCACTTCCCAGCTGGTCAATGCGAACATTGTTGCAAACTGCGGGAAAGTATAAATTATGCGCGCGCTCACTATAATACCCCTGCCAGCCGACCACGTCACAGCACTGCAGGTGTTCGCCGGTGTTTATCGAGAATTCAACACCACTTTTAGTACAATGCTGTAAAATTGAATCGGACTGGAGGTATGTTCGAATAACTATTTCACATTAACCATATATGCACATGGGTTCTACCAAGTCAGTAAAGGTCAATTTTTATTTCACTCAATAACTAAGAAATTATTTTGAACAGATGTATGACTAGCTATCTAGAGCTCATTATATCTTGCTGTAAAACACATTTGGAGGAAGTTTTTTTGTAAAAAGCGAGATCTTGTGTTCCAAAACTTGACCCAAAAAAATGCTAAATATGTGATTTAAATTAGTCATCCAAATCAAGTAGAATAAATAATGCAAGTCTGGCTGGGGTGAGAGAGTTTTCTCTCTCAAAAAAGGTGTGACCTCATTCCAGTACAAATTATTTTTGAAAAATATTTAGCTGTTCTACAACACTTTACTCACATATTATTTCGGCAAGATCCATTTAATTTTTCTTCTGTTCCGTAGATGTTAACAGTGCTACAACAGGTGAAGAATATAACAGATCTTGTTAAACATGTTAAAATTGAGATAACATTATGAAGGGAAATTATTCATTTATGTGAATTATCATAGTGTTATAGGACAGCTGAATATTTTTTTAAAATATTTTTTATCGGGATGAAGTCACACAACCCCAGTTTGTGGGGAGAGAACTCTCTGACCTCTGTGCAAAAAATATATACCATGTGGCCGAAGGGTTAGAGGAAGCTTGACAGACTAGATCTAGTACCAGGTATTTCAAGACTATACTGAGTATAGCTTCCACATTTCGCTCTCCAGGCATGCCAGGATTCTCCAGGAGATCAGTTAGGCCTATAGCTCACTTCTCTTTTTCAAACGGCATGCATGGATAATTTCACATGTTGCTGGAATAATTAGAAGTCCCTTCCCCTAGTTCAACAAGCTAAACCCTACTAAGATTCAATTTTGTGATACTGACACCAGACCGGGTGTCAATATCACAAATTAAATTGTTGGACTAGCTCCCCTCGCCCACCTATGTGGACAAAATCTAAAGGGATAGTCCAAGCTTTCTATGAACCTATGCCAACAAACGTAAAAGAAAAAGTTGTTTGCGTAGGATCAGAAGAAGCTCAGACTACTAACGGGAGTGATCAAGAATGTGTAGAGCACACTCAGCCACACCCATCCACATGGTCATGTATGGCAATAGTCCGAGCTTCCTCTAAGAAGTCTTCAGCCACATTATCCCAATAAGCAGATTTTTGCGCAATCATGGGGCTGTGTTAGTTCAACAAGCTGAACCCTACTGACATTTAATTTTGTGATATTGATTATGTAGGGTTCAGCCGTTGAACCGAAATTCCTATCGCAAATTTTCGCCTCCCGACCTGGGTAACAGCGGGTGGATTTGCGCTCATAAAAATCGATAATACCTACCGCTTTGTGCTCGTTTGGATAGAATACGTATTTGCCTACTTCCCTGACCATTTATTTTCTCTGTCCAGCTCCTTTCATTTCCATAAACGGCAAAAGAAAAAAATATCATCGCGGACGATCTTCCAAAAACGAAATCCGCCGCCATTTTCGAACACTCTCGCGTGACCCTGATTCTCTCACGTGAGGTTATTCTAAATTCAGGATTACAAGAGTCGGAAAAACTGAATCCGCTCAGTTGACTCAGTCGCTTAGGGAGATGAAAAATCCCATGAATTACCTTTCTCAGTATGTGCTTTCCATTATGCTTGATATCGATAGTTACAATTTTACATTTAAATGCAGATAATGTGACAGCCTTATGAATGAGCCGTTTCCGACCTTCCTGTCTACAATCCCGAATTTACAAATTAGTCTCGTGCCACCATAGTGACATTTCAAAAATGGCGGCGGATTTCGTTTTTGGAAGATCGTCCGAGATGATATTTTTTTCTTTTGCCGTTTATGGAAATGAAAGGAGCTGGACAGAGAAAATAAATGGCCAGGGAAGTAGGCAAATACGTATTCTATCCAAACGAGCACAATGCGGTACATATTATTGATTTTTATGAGCGCTATCCACCCGCTGTTACCCAGGCCGGGAGGCGAAAATTTTGCGATAGGAAATTTCGGTTCAATGGCTGAACCCTACATAATCAATATCACAAAATTAAATGTCAGTAGGGTTCAGCTTGTTGAACTAGGGGCTGTGTGAACTCATCTCAGTATAAAATAAACCGGATTTACCCAACACCACTGCATTATGAAGAAATGAAATCCAGGGGAAGAAAGCATAGATTTTTATACCCCCAAATGCCAAACATACAGTATTTCATTTTATCGTGCATAAGTGAGCAAGCAGCATGATCTAGTGAATAAGCAGGCCTCAGATTGAAGAGAGGATTTACAGAAAAACAACAACAACCAACCCACCGCCCAAGTCCAACACCGTTAGGCCCTACGCAATCAGACAGATCAACCTGTATCGTACAATTTGAGGAGAAATCTTCCGTAATAAATCTTGTGAATAAACACAGATACAAGTGTCACTGTCAGTGATTTTAGTGCAGTCACAAAACTTGCGAACTTACCTGGTTGCCATCGACGCGTTCTACCGGAAGAGACTAATGGAGTGCTTGATTGTCGTAATTTTTATCTTTAACGACAGCCGAAAGTGAGATGGATATGATGCACAGTTTGTGAAGTGAGTTTTTCAAACATCAGCAAAATGTTTTAGACACTTGCTTTAGATTGAAAACCATACATATATACTTATTCGACAGTTGCTCGTGTAACTGAGTATATTATGAAGACAAATCGCATTCGTGTGACAGCGTCAGTAAAGTGCCGATGGTGTGGCCATTGGTGTTGAAAACTGGGGTCTCCGTAATTCAGTTTGTGACACTAAACAATAGTCAAAGGGCGCTAAAACGAATGGTCCCTCTAGGCCTGTGCCATTACCATCTAGGCTAGCTAAATAATACCCCTCACGAGTATGAGGGCTATAGGTTGGCCCCAGTCACCTCCAGCGAGGGTTTTAGATAATTTTATTACGAATCACCCACCTCTGAAACTGCCGTACATCTAATCTCTATCCCCTCCTGCGCACTATTTTAAAATCTTGCGCACTATAGTGAAATAGTAACGCATATATCGTCGTCTGAATTGTCCAGTCGACAATTTCCACTTTATACGCGCCATGTTCAATTGCAAACGGCCTAGCACACATATACCTTGACGTCACCAACATGGCGCGTAGAGAGTTGAAGTTTTCGACTGAAAAATTCAGACGGCGATATATGCGTCACTATTTCACAATAGTGCGCAAGATTTTAAAATAGTGCGCAGGAGGGGATAGAGATTAGATGTACGGCAGTTTAGAGGTGGGTGATTCGTAATAAAATTATCTAAAACCCTCGCTGAAGGTGACTGGGGCCGACCTATAGCCCTTGTACTCGTGAGGGCTATATATTATTAAGCTAATTACCATCTCGAAGAAATAGTGAACAATTTGCCTCATTGAAATTTCGCAAGGTTGCCCTCAATCAAACGTACACAATCTAGCCCATCCACAGTTTGGCATATAGTTGAGCCTATACTTTCTCTCTCTTCACCTCGCCAGAGTTGAGTGAGTAGGATTTAACGTCGTTTCCAACATTTTTCCAGTCATATCACGACGAACATGAGTGCCCACAGTTCATATATTATCCTGGACACTGATCAGCCATGGGTCACCCATCCGAGTATTGACCAAGCTCAACGCTGCTTAACTGTGGTGATCTGACGAGAACCGGTGTGCCAACGTGATGCGCCGTACCAGTACATGTAGGGTGGTTTACCGGATGTAAGCAATGTGTTGTCAGAACAATCGGCCCCCATCCTTTAACCTGGGGAATGCTTCGGGCCTAATTTCAGCAAAATCGATAAAATGTATCGCTGTTGAGCAAAAGCATGTATCCATTTGTGTGTTTGGAAGGAAAATACTCACCTATAATGCCAAAATTGTTGTGGATCGAGTCAAACACACCAGCCTAGAGTTTTGAATCTAATCAAATTGTTTTCTGCGCATGCATGAAAATGTCCCGTAGATTCGTACCATATTTTGTCAAATTATTTCAAGTGAGTATATTTGTAACATACCTGTTTCACATACAAAATAGTAAAAACTGAGAAAATAGGATTCCACACGTAGAATATGGTACTAAATGATCTGACCAATTGTACTGTCTGTTGCTCAATGAAGGAACAACAACGAGAACGTGTGAAGCAATTTATTCTGATTGTGATCGATATCCGTTAGGTCGCAATATCATGCAGAATGGGTGAAATTTATCCTTGAAAATGAATTCGAATACCTAGTACCTCCAGGGCCTGATCTAGACTTTTAGTTTGGGCACCCTTACCTGGCGCAGAGTGTGATAAGTTATAGTGAAATAGGCCGCGATGTGGGACTGTCGAAGCCCATGGAAGCTGTGGGAGTATTGAATCTGAATGGTCTAAATACAGCCTGATAACTTAATATTTGGCAATAGTAATTGCATTAATATAGGTTTCAGCCTGTTCAGAGGGAATTTGCTAACAAAAATTTTTTTTTTTTTTTTTTTTTTTTTTTCTCATTTGGGCGCCCAAATTCATGGCGCCCAAACCCGTTATAACGGGTTCAAAAATGGCCTGGATCAGGCCCTGACCTCTGTGTAAAAATCTCCAGTATAAAGTCATTAATGAATATTCAGCGCAGCGAGGGTCTGGAGAGAGAGACAAAACGTGACAATGAAGAGGAGATAATTCTGCAAATTCCTACTTATACCTAGCCCTACTTACCTCCCTTCTACTGCATAACGTACAGAGCAGCAAGCCAAATTGAAAGGTTGTAGGTCAAGGTACTAGAATAACCACGTGTTCGCATTCTGAAGATCGGATATATTTTGCACTCTATTTTTCTTCACATTTTCTTGTCTTGTGATATATTTCGAAAACTAGGAAAATTATTCCTAAAATATATAGTTTACACACAGGATCAGTTTATGTTTGATCAATCTGCAAACACCTTGCGCAGAAAGTAAGCGATTTTGATTCTTGGCCGGAGCAGTCACCAAGTGACTTTCTTCAGTCCTGAAGAATAAACGGCAACCAGAAATAGGCCCAGCCGTAGAAGAGATGAATAACTGCTCTCTCGCCAATATACACAGTTTATCTTTATCACTTGGATAGAATGGCAAAGTTTATGAAATATTTACGCCAAACTTGTGTTACCATGCTTTATTTCATATGCGGATAGCTAGAACTCCTCCACACGGAATTGTTTGAAAACTTCAGCTATATTTTTGAAAGCTTTTGGCCATTCCAAATTTCACGTCAGTCAGGATCATCAAGGATACAGTTCTAATAACAAGGGAATTTATCGGGTAACTCTAGTTTCAAGAGCTAAATTCCTATTTTTAAACATTGCTAAATGAAAAAAATAAAACTGTTTCTGTAAACAAATTTAAATTTATTGCAATTAATGTTCCGATGAGACAAATTATCTATACAATAGCTGACATTGATTTAAGTATTTCAGTATGGACTGGTGCTTTCCTCCTTGTAGACCCTCCTGGTCTAGCTCATGCAAATACGTTAGATACAGAATGTAGAGTTATCTACCTTAACAAACGAAGAGCCCCAACCATTTGATGTTTTGAAGGAGTTGTGGGCCATCTGGTTATTTTGAAAATTAATTCAACATTTTGTGTACTTGTTTAGTTTACAATTGCAATTTGGGCACTTTCCCTCTGCCATAGGCGTATGTTTTTATAGTTTTTCATTATTTTTGGCAGCTTATTTTCATATTGTATTTCGCTTCCAATTTTTCCTCCATCTTGGAATGTCGATTGTCTGTTCACTTTTTCATGCCAGTTTTTAGATTTATTCCAATGCTGCGACTTCAGGGTGCGTTTTTATACGCCCGCCAAAAGGCGAACGTATTATGTGATGGCGGTTTCCGTCCCTCGTGTCCGGTCTATATCTTGGACAGTTTTCGATCTACTGTTCTAATTTTCGGTGAGTGGATACCCTACGGGGAGACGATGTGTCGCGTACCAAAATGAAGGTTGAGGTCAGAGGTCAAAGGTCACTGGCCTAAAAAAAGGAAATCACTGAAGTGTTCGTGTCCGGTCTATATCTGTGAACGTTCTCTATCCACAGTTGCAATTTTTCTTGAGTGGATACGCTAGGTGGAGACGATGTGTCACGTACCAAAATTGAGGTCGAGGTCAGAGGTCAAAGGTCACTGTTGCCTAAAATCAGGAAGTCATTGATCATTGACAGTTTTCTATCTACAGTTCTAATTTTTGGTGAGTGTATGCTCTACGGGGGAACGATGTCTTGCATACCAAATGTAGGTCGAGGTCAGAGATCAAAGGTCAGTGTGACAGAAAAATCAGGAAATCATTAAAAATTTCTAATTTTTATATGCCCGCCAAAAGGCGGACGTATTATGTGATGGCGGTTTCCGTCCGTTGGGGCGTCCGTCCGTGTGTCTGTCTGTCCGTCCCTCGTTTCCGGTCTATATCTGGGACAGTTTTCTATCTACAGTTCTAATTTTTGGTGAGTGGATACCCTACGGGGAGACGATGTGTCGCGTACCAAAATGAAGGTCAAGGTCAGAGGTCAAAGGTCACTGGCCTAAAAAACAGGAAATCTCTGAAGTGTTCGTGTCCGGTCTATATCTGTGAACGTTTTCTATCCACCGTTGCAATTTTTTATGAGTGGATACGCTAGGTAGAGACGATGTGTCGCGTACCAAAATTGAGGTCAAGGTCAGAGGTCAAAGGTCACTTGCCTAAAATCAGGAAATCATTGATCATTGACAGTTTTCTATCTACAGTTCTAATTTTTGGTGAGTGGATGACCTAGGGGGGAACGATGTGTTGCATACGAAATGTAGGTCGAGGTCAGAGGTCAAAGGTCAGTATCACGGAAAAATCAGGAAATCGTTAAAAATTTCTAATTTTTTGTGAGTGGATTCAATAGGGGGAAACGAGGTGTCGCATACCAAAATATAGGTCAAGGTCAAAGGTCACGGACCCAAAAGTCAGGAAATTATTAAAAATAACATTTCTTTGTACGAGTAGATACATTAGGGGGACACAATATTTCACATATCAAAATGTAGGTCAAGGTCAAAGGTCAAGGTCTCTGTGACCCAAAAATCATGAAATTGTTAAAAATCATGATTTTTTTGAGTCCATTGAGAAATTACGGGTAGCCGTTTTGTCATGTACCAAAATTTAGATCCAGGTCAATAGTCAAGATCACTGCGACACCAGAATCAAGGTCAAAGGTCAGTATGACCTAAAAATCAGGAAATCATTAAAAATTAGTAATATTTGGTGAGTGGATTCAAGGTCACTGTGACTCCAGAATCAAGAAATCTTTGAAAATTACTTTGTTTTGTGTCCGTAGATTCATTAGGGGGACATGATGTGTCACATACCAAAATGTAGGTCAAGTCCGAACGTCAAGATCACTGTGACCCCCAAAATCATGAAATTCATAAAAGTCATGATTTTTTTGTGTCCTTTGATACATTGACGGAAGATGAAGTGCCGTGTACCAAAATTTAGGTCAAAGTCAAAGGTCAAGGTAACTGTGACCCCAAAATCAGGAAATCACATTTTCATATGCCTGTCGAAGACGAGGTCAAGTAATGCGATGTTGCGTTCTGTCCATTCATCCATTAACATTTGTTGTCCATGCGATCTCTAGTTTCAAGGTATGGAATGGTACCAAACTTTGAGTATACCTTACTCGCATAGCAAAGAGGAGCTATACATTTTGAGATCAATTTGTCCAAGGTCACAGTCCTTCAAAACTGAATCAAGTTTAGCTGACCATATGTGTTAGGTTGGAATATTCAGTATGTTCTCCCCTACATGTATATGGCATTCATCCTGTAAAGTTGTCTCCCACATTTGAAACAGCTACATTTTAGTTAAACTGTTGTGAAATAAAAACCATACATTTAGTAATTAACGGGGAGAGGGGTCCTTTATGAACTTCATACCTCTAAGTCTTTATTAACTCAAGAACAAAGGTTTACTTCATCACTTTCTTCTTCCTTCATGAAAAATTATCTCGTCTGAAAGGAATCCATTTGCAGGAAAACTACTATTTTCTTGTGTTTGACTATTGTCGATTTTAGTGTGGGATATGTGAGCTCTCGGTTTAGCTGACTGTATGTGTGAGGTTGGAATATTCAAAACTACATGTATATGGTATTGTCCTGTGAAGTTGTCTCCCATGTTTGAAAAAACTACATTTAGTTGAACTATTGTGAAATAATAACCATACATTTACTAATTTAACGGAGAGAGGGGTCTTTTATGAACTTCATACCTGTTTATTAACTCAAGAACTAAAGTATACTTCATCACTTTCTTCTTCCTTCATGGAAAATTCTCTCGTCTGAACATGCTGAAAGGAATCCATTTGCAGGAAAACTACTATTTTCTTGTGTTTGACTAAATTTGTCGATTTCAGTGTGGGATATCTGAGCTCTCAGCTCTTGCTTCAAGGTCAACTAGTTACCAAGAGTTAAGCTCGTTTTAGTTTATCATTCAATATAAGATGTTATACATGTATATGTTACATTCTCAGAAGCACAAAATTGTAAACTATAGCTACCAATTGGAATCAAGGCTATTAAACAAGCTTGAAATTTGGACCAGTGTAATTCCAGTTACACAGGCGTATATTGAAGCCCCTTGGGCTCTTGTTTACCATTCTAATTCATTACTGGAGTGCCACAGATGAAGTGGGACTAATAGCTTCATGTCCAAAAGCGACTTTAAAATTTCATTGCACTACCCTAGTACCAGAGTTGACCACTTTCTATATGCCTGCCCAAAAGACAGATGTATTATGTAATGGCAGTTTCCATCCGTCTGTCCATCCCCCGTGTCCGGTCTATATCGATCTGGGACAGTTTTCTATGTACAGTTCCAATTTTTTTGTGAGACGGAGTGTCTCGTACCAGGATGGTGAGTGCTGTTTTTCACACTCCTGAACTAAATTTTAGGAGTTTGGAGACTAGGTCGAGGTCAGAGCTCAATGTCAGTGGCCTAAAAAACAGGAAGTCACTGAACCGTTCATGTCTGGTCTATATCTGTGACCATTTTCTATCTATAATTGCAATTTTTGTGAGTGGATACACTAGGTGTAGACGATGTGTCGGCATACCAAAATGGAGGTTGAGGTCAGAGGTCAAAGGTCAACGTGGTCTAAAAATCAGGAAATCATTGATGATTGACAGTTTTCAATCTACAATTTCAATTATTGGTGAGTGGATACCCTAGGGGTGAACAATGTGTCACATAGCAAATGTAGGTCGAGGTCAGAGGTCAAAGGTCGGTGTGGCCTAAAAATCCGGTAATTATTGAAAATTACTATTTTTTTTGTGAGTGGATTCAACAAAAATTTGGTAAAGGTTACTGGCCTCAAAATCAGGAAGGGACAAGATGTGTCACGTACCAAAATGTAGGTCAAAGGTCAAGGTCACGGTGACCCCAAAATCAGGAAATCATTAAAAATTACATTGAGAATGCCTGTCGAAGATGAGGTTGTTTAATGTGATGGTGAGTGAAGTCCATCTATCCATCCATCCATTAACATTTGTTCATGCGATATCTCCAGTTCCAAGGTATCCTACCATTACTCTCGGGGTGAAGAGGATCCCTATTTATTTTGAGGTCAACAGGTCAAAGGTCAAGATCACAGTCCCCCAAAACTGAATCCAGTTTAACTGGCTATATTCTTAGGTTGGACTATTCAGAGTTGTCTCCCCTATTCGATTAGGGAGAAAACTAAAAGCTGATAAATATAGAAAAAAAGTTGATAATTGGAAACCGCAGAAAATATCTGGCGGAAATACACCAAATGTACATGAATGTCATATTTTACATGTTAAAAATGTTTTATGCAGTCATTTTGTTTCTTCTACAGTTTCTAGTCTGCTTGACTTGTCTGCCCATGTGCAGTGACATTTGACCACACTTCCTGATTCCCACTCACTTGACCATGGGGAATGGCATGAATAAGGTAAAGTCAGCCTGTCTGCAACAGTTTAGATCTTTGTTTGGCTAATTTGGAATTGAATTGTTTTAGAGTGTATTTCTGATTTTTTAACAAATATATTATTGTTCATTATTTTCATTTTTATGGTCCTGAATTCTTCAATTTAACTGGTTACCCCCACTTCCCTATAAACATCTGATATACTCCCCCACCATTTTTACAGGCCTGCCACTTCCTACTTTTCTTACTTTTTCATAATTTGTCGTACTGTTCCTATTTTTTCAAAAAAGTGCTAGTTTTCAAAAGTTTTGTTTTTCAAACGGGCTAATTTGCCAAAAATTTCTTAACTACATGTAAGTGCAACATTTTTGGCAGATTTAGGCCTTCCTGGTTTAAGTATCAATTGATATACTGTATGGTCTTACAGTGTAACTACCTGTAACAGCCAACAAAAGAAGCGGGTGAGAAAGTCAAGTATCCACAGCATATATCGACATGGGAGATGGACCACTGTCCGAAATCATGCTACAACAAACAGACTTTCACCCAGACTGGCTAAAAATCAAGGACAAAAACGACCATATTCCATGTCAATTGCTAACGTGTTCACATAACAATTGTCTTGAAACCTGATGATGTAGCCGCAGGCCCCCTACATCCATGACAATAAAATCCCACTTCTATCCCTTTATGCAATGCAGGCCCCCAACATTCAGGACAATTGAATGGCTGGTGGGAAGCTTTATACAATTCAATTAGCCTGTCACGTGACCTCCCTCATGTAACATGAAATCAAATCAATTGCCAGCACGAGGTCCCTGAGCAAGTCAGAGGAGTAAGCTTTAATTTGGTGTATCGGGTTACATATAGGACTTCATTCCTTGCGGCACATTTACTTTGCATTGACATTGACAATATAATTGGTTTAGTGTTACATGTAGCGATGTTAGATTTCTGGAAAAGTGTTCACCTGTCATGCAGATGAATGAATACACAATTCATCACGTGTTTGAGAGAGATATAATACGTCATCAGGGTTTGGGACCATTGTGTATATTTTCCCAACATTTTTTTCATATTTCTTTTTTCAAAATCCCTAGTGGAAGGCCTTCTTATACATGTATGTACCTGATATACTATCATGTATAAGGAGGGGGAAGATGGGGCAGATAACTGTTAGGGATTTTTTTTTAAAAAAATTTTTAGACCATAGAAATGAAAATAATGACCAAAAAATATTGAAGCTGACTGACCTTGACTTATTTATTAAGGTCAAATTCTAGTATTGGTGATATCTTTGAAGAATTACATATAAATTCATACAACATATGCAAATGGTGATTGACTAGAAACCTTTCCAAATTGACTGACATTGATCAATGTTACAGTGTATCAAGGTCAAATTCCTCTGGGGTCATCGCTAGGCTAGGCTCTCAAAATTCACACTACAGTAGCATAGGTCATATATTGAAGCCCATATGGCTCTTGTTATGTCATGCAATACCAGTTTCCTTGCATGGAATGATCTCCAGAAGTTTTTGTTGATCATAATTTCTTATGAATTCAGTTTTTTCAAACCTGCATTCATTATATATACGTTATTTTATGTCTTTCAGGTTGTGCCGGGTCTCTACGTGGGGAATTTTCGCGATGCCAAAGATACTGAACAGTTAGCCCAGAACAACATCACCCATATCTTATCCATCCATGACAATGCTAAAAAATTACTCGAAGTAAGTTCAACTAAGCACAGGCCAATTGATAGCACAACTCCAATGATATTGTTTGCATGGATAGATGTATGTTTAAAATGTTTCTCTGCATTTGCTACAAACGTGACAAACTTTGAAATAATGGTGAGGACAAACGTTGAAAAATTTATTTCTGTCTACAGAACATGCAGAAATAGCAGCAGTATTCAGGCATATCTCATCTTCACCAGCCAAGTCAACTACATCGCAAAGCTCTCTACGCAGCCTTGACATTCTTGGCTGGTAGCAAAGGAATACTGCTCTGCGCCACCTAGTGGAAGTTTTAACGATGAGCGACTTTTTGCCTCCAGGAGTTGTTCCCCTTCAATTACAAGTCGACTGCACACGTAAGGCGATTCGCTATCATTCGACCTTGCAGCGAGTTCCAAAATCTGATTCAATTGATCAGCAACACCGAAAGTGGCCGTGAAAATGCTTCTGCTTTTTTTCGGCAGAATTCCCCGCACATTCGACACAGCTCATTCTTAGTGGGGGCCGCCATCTTGGGAAACCAACTGCTACATAACGTTCACTTTAATTAGATGCAGCAAGCTGTCTCTGCATCCCACTCATCAATGAGGATTCACGTTCCAACTTTACTAGAGAAGTATGCCAAGGCGATGTACAGAGCAACGTGATGTACGTTGACTTGGCTGAAGAAGATGGGCATATTTCTGATGTCTATGCATATTCAGTCCCTGATATCCGTGCATATTCAGTCAGTCAAATCCAGGATGTTCAAAAATAACCATGGACCTGCATGGGCATCTCTAGTGTGAGGGGAGAGTCAACAGAATTTCTTGAGAGCATGCATTCAAGAAATCTGGTTGATGCCCATATGACTTGTGGATTCTGCTTAAAGTTGAGAATTTTAGACTTGCAGGAGTCCGAAATTGGGTTTGTTGAGATTCTCTACACAGCAAAGATAGCATCAATACTGTTTCAGTACATTTCTACCAAAGTAATAAAACTACTAAAATATATCTACACTGAAACAGTACTGATATATAACAGTACTGATTTAGTACTGCAACAGTACTGAAATATTACAGTATACTGATCCAGTTTTGTGTCAGTATTGTTATATTTCAGTACTGTTACAGTACTGTTATATCAGTACTGTTACAGCCCCATGGGGCTTCCAGGATTGACCTGGGATGTCGTTGTGCACACCGCAGGTCATGGTAAGAATAGGCCTCAGCTCCTCGGAGAGCTTGTCGTAAGAGGCGACTAACTGAGGCACCCGTGGTGTTCCCGGGTGTGAAAAGGAATAGGACCCCACCCGTGTGGTTCCCGGGTGTGAAAAGGAATAGGACCCAACGTCGTGATATGTCTGAAATATCTAGTTGAAAGCGATGTTAAATCATATTCACTCACTCACTCGGTCAGTACTGTTATATATCAGTACTGTTTTGGTACTGTTACTGCAATGTTTCAGTACTGTTTCAATACTGAATTGCTACTGTTATATAACAGTACTGTTTCAGTACTGTTATATTTCACTACTGTACTGAACAGTACTGATGCTATTTTTGCTGTCGGCTTGTACTCCAGTGTTATGGAATAATGAAGTTCTATGGTGTCCACATTCTCCTCCTCCTAGCGCCATCTATTTCCCTCAAATTTGACCAGGATAACCATGGAGTCACGGCGCCGCGCAGATATCGAGTACTGAAATTGAGGACACGGTCAAGGTCACTGTGGTCTAAGAATCCGGGAAGCGTAAAAAAATTCTCTTTTTTTTTCTTGTTTGAGTGGATACATCAGTGAGAGACGGTAGGCCAGGTGCTGAAATTATCAAAGGTCAAAAAAGTCAATGGTCGAATATTATTTATTTATTTTATTTATTTGTCATATTTATGACCAGCAGAACCATCATTGCCGAAGCTCTGTTCTCCCTGGCTCTGCTGGATTATAACAGTTTACAGTATAACAATTAATGCTATCATAGGATGCATAAAAATACAAAATACATATTTAAATTGGGATAAAATATAGTCTAGAGTAAAATTATTCAGCAACCTTTGTGTATACATTGTAATTCTTTCTTCAAGTGTCAGTATTAGCGCAAGATTTACAGCCACTGGAAAGTTCGTTGTAACATTGTGCTGCCTGATAGATCAAGCACTTCTTCCCATATTCCGTTTTTACCTTCATCTGGTAAATATCTCCGTTTGCTGCCTTGCGAGTTTCATAAGCATGTACGTCAGTACATGGTACCAGCAAATTACACAGGTAAGCCTGTCGCACTGCCAAACCGGGAATTATTGCAAACATTGCACTGTTACTCTGGTCAAAGGATGTAGATTGTGATTAAACTTTAGATGGATCTCATGCTGATGGCAAACAAGGAACCTATTGAGGTCAAAGGTCACTGGGAATGCAAAAAATCAAAACCACTGAAAATCACATTTTTGTGACTGTATGCATTACTCTGTTAGTGGGAAGCCATGTGTCGGGTACCAAGGTTGAGGTCAAATGGTCAATTGTCAAGGTCACCGATCAACACTTAGGACTCAAAATTTCGGTTTAATGATTTAGTCCAAAGTGTCAGTTAATTCGGGTCATGTTTCTTGTTTGTATCCACAGGGGCTCGTTAACGTTGTTCGTAATTGATTAATTAGGTTGATTACGGGAGAGGGGGGTGTAGCAGGGTCAAGGTGGGGAATAAATTGGGAAGGGAGGACAATCAAGTCGGAGCCTTCACCTCACTATGCTCACAAATCTTTTGTTTTATATCCCCTTGTCTTCGAAAATCGAATAAACCTCCCTTTTAACAGATCGAGAAATGGTTAAAACGCATAAATCTTACTTTACCTTCTACCGATCTGGCCTCTTTATGCAAAAAAGTTCATTTACCCACCAAATTTTAACCGATATTTCCAGACTGACCAAAATCTTGATAATTCCTCTCGCCACATTGCCCGAGAACGAGCGAGACTTCCTCGCCAGGGTTCTTCGAGAGCCAGCTATCAGCTTGTATCAGTTGACTTGAGACCAAAATGGCGGAAAACGAGAGCAAGCAAGCTGAGACTTCCTGTCTCGCAGGACACAATGTTATTATCCAGGGGTAAGCAGATACTGGAAAAACGTTTTTAATCAGAAAAGTGGCAAATCTTTTAAAACAACGGGGAAAGAATGTTGCCTTTACAGCCACCACGGGCATAGCGACTGATGGCTCACAACGAACTCGGGCCTGACGAAGAAGTATCGCTCGTTCTTTGTCACTCACAGTGGCGAGAGGAATTATCAAGATTTTGGTCAGTCTGAAAATATCGGTTAAAATTTGGCGGGTAAATTGACTTTTTTTGCATAAAGAGGCCAGATCAGGAGAAGGTAAAGTATGATATTTGCATTTTAACCATTTCTCGGTCTGTTAGAAGGGAAGTTTATTCGATTTTCGAAGACAAGGGGATATACAAGAGTTTTTTGAGCGTGGTGAGGCGATGGCTCCGACTTGATTGTCCTCCCTTCGTCATTTATTCTCTACATTGACCCCCCCATAATCAATTCAATCAACCAATTAACAACGGTAATGAGCCCCTGTGTTTGTATCCTGTGTATATTTTAGATTTGTAAGTATTTACTTTTTGTATTTCTTCAGGACAAGAAATATTTGTGTATCCTTGCCAGTGACAGCCCAACTCAGGACCTTACCAAATATTTCACAGAGTGTAATGACTTCATACACAAAGCCAGGCTAGATGGAGGTGGAGTTATCGTCCATTGGTGAGTCACTGCATTCAGTGTTTATCGTAGACCATCTGCATCAGTATGAAACACATTAATGTGTACAAATCAAAGAGAGCTCAGAAGTTATCATACATGTACTTCAGTGCATTGAGTCACTGCAATCAGTATTTACTATAGACCATCTGATCAGTGTGTCACATTCATATGCACAAGTCAAAGAGAGGAGTTCTCATACTCCAGTGTAGTGAGTCACTGCATTCAGTATTTACCATAGACTATCTGATCGATATGAGTCACATTAATATATACACGTCAGAGAGAGGAATTCTCATACTCTAGTGTAGTGAGTCACTGCATTCAGTATTTACTATAGACCATCTGATCAGTATGAGTAATATATACAAGCCACAGGAGTTCTCATACTCTAGTGTAGTGAGTCACTGCATTCAGTATTTACTATATATCATCTCATCAGTGTGAGTCACATCAATATATACACGTCAGAGAGAGAAGTTCTCATACTCCAGTGTAGTGAGTCACTGCATTCAGTATTTACTATATACCATCTGATCAGCATGAGTCACATTAATATATACACGTCAGAGAGAGAAGTTCTCATACTCCAATGTAGTGAGTCACTGCATTCAGTATCTACTATAGACCCTCTGATCAGTATGAATCACATTAATATGTACAAGTCACAGAGAGAGAGTTTTCCTGTACTCCAGTGTAGTGAGTCACTGCATTCAGTATTTACTATATATCATCTGATCAGTGTGGGTCACATTAATGTGTACAAGTCACAGAGAAGAGTTCTCTTACTCCAGTGTAGTGAGTCACTACATTCAGTATTTACTATATATCATCTGATCAGTGTGGGTCACATTAATGTGTACAAGTCACAGAGAAGAGTTCTCATACTCCAGTGTAGTGAGTCACTACATTCAGTATTTACTATAGACCATCTCATCAGTGTGAGTCACATTAATATGTACAAGTCACAGAGAGGAGTTCTCATACTCCAGTGTAGTGAGTCACTGCATTCAGTATTTACTATATATCATCTGATCAGTGTGAGTCACATCAATATATACACGTCAGAGAGAGAAGCTCTCATACTCCAGTGTAGTGAGTCACTGCATTCAGTATTTGCTATTGGACCCTCTGATCAGCAATATTCAGATAATATTGTCCAAACTGAAATCGAGAGGAATAGTTCTCAAACACTTGTGAGTCCTGCATTCACCACTCCTGATCAAGCATGACCAATATGTGTCCTGCACCGTATGAGCACCATGAGACAGGCCAGGAGGGAATATCCTCATTCATGTACATGTACAACAGAGGGTCAATCTTTCATTTCAATACTAACACTGAACCATCTGACCAGCACGAGTCACACTGACATGTCTGGTATAATTTGCCATCCTCGAAAGGGTAGAACTTTCTCATTCACGGGTCAGTCACATAATATTAGTGTGAGTAAGATTACTATACAATTACTATTTCATTAAGTGTGGAGTATAGTGCTTGATGTGAAAATAGTATCAGGTTCACATCATAGCACTCGTCCTCGCGAGCCAGTGTATCGATCGATCTGTTGGGATCGATACACTGGCTTGGTTAGTTACCCTTGCGAGTTCTGGATATAAATAGATCAAGGGGTTTTCCCTGAATCAACCCAATCAGTGAACGCGCTAAGCTAGTTGATTAGGCCAATCCGCTGCGAGATATGAGACGTGACAGGTTTCAATTTCAGTGCGGGCCAAACTGCTTTGATGTCCAGCGGAAATCGACATCGAAAGTCAAAGCAAAAACCCCAGGCTGGGAATACCGACATGCAAATTCAAAACAAGCGCGGGGGATGAAATATACGAGATGTATAATAGAGATGTCGACTCAAGAACTCATTCAGATCACCAAAAATGTCCAGGAAACCCTCTGCGAAGATCTAGGATTTACCTGGACTTGTGAAGATGCATAGCACTCTTATTGGAGGCAGCCAGACCAGGGACATATCTCCAACCCAAAGCTTCGATTCCCATGTTCTATCCTCCCCTCCTCCTCCAACTAAATATCTTCCAACCAGGCCTGTCTCTTTCGTTTGTGAAAGATACGAAAAACTTCTTTGTGTGTGATGGTAATAAAGCCAATTTTTTTTCCACTCCAAAACCTACCATATAAGATTTTTCTTGAAGTATACATACTGAAATATCCCCTTCGAAAAAATGAGTTGTTCAGTTGCATAAAAATGGAGATACATGTATGATTTATCAAAATGTGATCCCAGGCTTATTTTGGTATTTTTGGGCATTCTGAAGAAGGGTTTTCACCTGTAGCAAAAATATGACACCTCAAACCAAAACCATTCGTGGTTGTTTCCAATAAACAAACTTCCTAATATATTGTGTGACAAAATTATTTTGGTTCGAGGTGTCATATTTTTGCTATAAGAGAAAATCCTGACTGTAAATGCCTCAAAATTACCAAATCAGACCGAGGAGCACATTTTGATCAATCATTTCTCCATTTTTATACAACAGAGCATCTCAGTTTTAGAATCTTAGAATAGCACAAATTTAGATCACTGACATACAGTGCTGGCGATTAGGTGCCTGACTCTGGGGTCACTGGTTCGAATCCCGCACGTGACTCGACCAATTTTTCATCACTAGAATTTGTGCTATTCTAAGATACTGTAATCCCAAAATAACGAAAATACTGTTTTACGATCACTTTCTAAATGATAAAAACATATAATTTTTTTTTTATTTCATTTTTCACATCTTGCAAGTCTACATTTAGAGGGAGGTAACTGCCTGGCTACCATGAGTCTGTTTGAGATTATCTCCCTTAGACTAGTTCTGACAAGCATTGTTCAATATCTTAAACAAACAAGAAGAGTATAACTTTTTTAAGAATACTCCCGGGCTGTAATTATCTCTCATAGTGAGAGTGTAAACTCTCTGGGAGGGCCCTCACTTGAACTCCGTGAAAGCTTCTGCTGGTAAACCTGAATATATGCTGGGTGATGAATTGGCTGTTCCAGTGACTCACGTGGGAATAAAGCTGATCCTATTTCACATTTCTATAGCCTATCCATAATTTACATGTATTGCCATAATGCATGCATGCATGCATTCATTTTTTTTTTTTTTTTTGTGAGTATTTATTTACATACCTGGATAATGTTTTGGTTCGGATTACTCCGGGCGTGAAGAAAACCCACCCTATTTCTATACAGGCTTGTTATCTTGTTACCAATATTCCATTATCCCAACAAAATCCTTTGAATCTTTCTATGAAATAAGTGTCTTATTTGAGAAAAATAAGTATATTGCAAAATGGTGAGGCTAAATCGATGTAGCTTTTTCTGTATGCAGAAATGAAAGATTAAAAGACACATCAAAGGCTAACAGTTTCTTTTGATGCACAGGACAGTTTCGTTTAGTTGCTATTTATCTAAATTAAAATGTATTCAAGCTTGACACAGTTAAACCATTGTTGGGAATAAACCATTCTCTATCTATTCAGCAGATAATTAATTTCTTCTGTCAGCTTGATTAATTCGAATCCTTCAATATAAATAATAAACTCTTGTGGAATAAATCTTTGAAAAACAACATCAGTTATAGATAGCTTTTTCCCATTGAGAACTCAAAGATTTCTTTAATGTAGGCTTACAGATTCTTTTCACACTTGAACCCGGACCCAGAATCTGTTCCGGTCCATACAGCAGATAATTTCTTCTGTCAACTTGATTTATGTTTCATTTTAGATATTACAGAATTTATTCTTCCTTGAGCAAACAATCCTTATACTTGGAAGATGAGTTAAATTTCTACGACCCTGTATATTATTACCATGATATCACCCAGTGAATATAATTTTTTATATCTTCCCACCAGTAGCTCTTTTTACCCCTCAGCCCATAGGGCTGTGGGGTCTTGTCGTTGCCATGTACGTACGTACGTACGTCCGTCCGTCCGTCCGTCCTAGCGTCCGTCCGTCAACATGTTCTTGTCCGCTGAATATCTGCAGATCTATGAAGTCGGGCCTGACCAAACTTTGGTGAGAGCTTCCTGAATGTTGACTGATGAAATGATTAGATTTTCAGATGGCTATGATGATTTCATGATTTTTAATTTTTTTTTTTTATTTATTGATGGCTCAGCTTTTGCACTGTTATCTATGCCCATCAGCATGTTCTTGTCCGCTGAATATCTGCAGATCTATCAAGTCGGGCCTGACAAAACTTTGGTGAGAGCTTCCTGAATGTTGACTGATGAAATGATTAGATTTTCAGATGGCTGTGATGATTTCATGATTTTAATTTTTTTTTTGTATTATTTATTGATGGCTTAGCTTTTGCACTGTTATCTATGCCCATCGGGAACCCTTGGTTGCATGTTTCAGTGTGAATTTTGAAGGTTCCCTGATACAAGAAAGCCTGGTCCATTCAAGATTCTCATTGAATGAAGGACAACATTTTTCTTTAATTTTGCTATTAAATCATTCTATTCTACATCATATGATTTATCCTAAAACTTTTGCAGGAACCATATTTGTGTCCACACATGGTACAACATAATGCTTCAATTTTTGTCACCAAACATGTTACTGTACCTTGGAAATAATTTAAAACGAGTGATTAGGAGAGCCTATTTCCATGGTTAACGTGTATCTGATCTTGGAAGCTGAAGCTCTTGGATTTGCACAAATTCCTCTTCAACCCTACCCTATTCCATCAAATGAATCTAAGAGAGTGATTTAAGTTTGGATCTTTAGTCCAAGGCAATGTTCACTGCCTGGTCTATCCCTCATGGGCATGCATGCTTCCTGTCATCGGGCACACTCCAGGTCATGGTAAGAATAGACCTCAGCTCCTCAACTGGGGTATTCGTGGGGTTCCCGGGTGTGAAAATGAATAGGATCCTACCCGGGGGTTCCCGAGTGTGAAAAGGAATAGAACCCTACCCATGGGGTTCCTGGGTGTGATAAAGGAATAGGACCCTACTCCTGGGGTGCCCGGGTGTGAAAAAGGAATAGGACCCTGCCCGTGGGGTGCCTGGGTGTGAAAAGGAAAAGGACCCTATACCCTTGGGGTTCCTGGGTGTGATAACAAATAACATATGTAAATTTTGTGATATGACTGAAATATTGTTGAATGCGACATTAAATCAAATTCACTCACTCACTCGCTGCATGCTCCCACCCCACACACTGTTATCCAGTATTTTAGTTCATTCTGACCATATTGACCGTCAGAAAAGAGATTAATGAAATATCTTGAAGATGGCAGAGTTATCTAAGATCATCCAGTCAGCTGAGATATTATTTTGAATGACCTGAGATATTATTCAGTCATCTGAGATATTATTCAAAGTGATATGATATATTATTCAGTCATCTGAGATATTCTTCAGTGATCTGAGATATTATTCAGTCATCTGAGATATTATCAGATATCCATTCTTTATTATCAGATATCAGACTTTATAAAGTCCATTGCGATTGTGGCGAAACTTACATAGGTGAAACATCCAGGCCATTGTCCATCCGCATCAAAGAACATGAATCTGCAGTTCGAAACACCAATCAGCAAAGATCTGCTATAGCCGAACACATTGTGAACAACCCCGGCCACACCATCCCATGGGACCAAACAGAGATCCTCGCCACAAATCTTGGCGTGAAGAAACCACGCCTCATCAGGGAGTCCATTGAGATTGCGAGACACAAGCCCAAGATGAACAGAGACCAGGGGCTCATAATCTCCAATGCATGGAAAGATGTGATTACACCTAAATAGACTATATATACATTCACTGACTTTTCATGGTACATTACATTAGAGTGATATGAGATATTATTCAGTGATTTGAGATATTATTCATAGTGATGTGAGATATTATTCAGTCATCTGAGATATTATTCAGAGTGATCTGAGATATTATTCAGTCATCTGAGATATTAGTCAGAGTGATCCGAGATATTATTCAGAGTGATATGAGATATTATTCAGAGTTATCTGAGATATTATTCAGAGTGATCTGAGATATTATTCAGTCATCCGAGATATTATTCAGAGTGATCCGAGATATTATTCAGAGTGATCTGAGATATTATTCAGAGTGATATGAGAAATTATTCAGAGTGATCCGAGATATTATTCAGAGTGATCTGAGATATTATTCAGAGTGATCTGAGATATTATTCAGTCATCTAAGATATTATTCATAGTGATATGAGATATTATTCATAGTGATATGAGATATTATTCAGAGTGATCTGAGATATTATTCAGTCATCTGAGATATTATTCAGAGTGATCTGAGATATTATTCAGTCATCTGAGATATTAGTCAGTGATCCGAGATATTATTCAGAGTGATATGAGATATTATTCAGAGTTATCTGAGATATTATTCAGAGTGATCTGAGATATTATTCAGTCATCCGAGATATTATTCAGAGTGATCCGAGATATTATTCAGAGTGATCTGAGATATTATTCAGAGTGATATGAGAAATTATTCAGAGTGATCCGAGATATTATTCAGAGTGATCTGAGATATTATTCAGAGTGATCTGAGATATTATTCAGTCATCTAAGATATTATTCAGAGTGATCCGAGATATTATTCAGAGTGATCTGAGATATTATTCAGTCATCTAAGATATTATTCAGAATGATCGGAGATATTATTCAGTCATCTAAGATATTATTCAGAGTGATCGGAGGTATTATTCAGTCATCTGAGATATTATTCAGAGTGATCTGAGATATTATTCAGAGTGATATGAGATATTATTCAGAGTTATCTAAGATATTATTCAGAGTGATCTGAGATATTATTCACAGTGATCCGAGATATTATTCAGAGTGATATGAGAAATTATTCAGAGTGATCAGAGATATTATTTGGAGTGATCTGAGATATCTGAGATATAATTCAGTCATCTGAGTTATTATTCAGAGTGATCCGAAATTTATTCAGAGTGATACGAGATATTATTCAGAGGGATACGAGATATTATTTAGAGTGATTTGAGATATTATTCATAGTGATATGAGATATTATTCAGTCATCTGAGATATTATTCAGAGTGATCTGAGATATTATTCAGAGTGATATGAGATATTATTCAGAGTGATGTGAGATATTATTCAGTCATCTGAGATATTATTCAGAGTGATCCGAGATATTATTCAGAGTGATATGAGATATTATTCAGAGTGATATGAGATACTATTCAGAGTTATCTGGGATATTATTCAGAGTGATCTGAGATATTATTCAGTCATCTGAGATATTATTCAGAGTGATCCAAGATATTATTCACAGTGATCCGAGATATTATTCAGAGTGATATGAGAAATTATTCAGAGTGATCCGAGATATTATTCGGAGTGATCTGAGATATTATTCAGTCATCTAAGATATTATTCAGAGTGATCAGAGATATTATTCAGAGTGATATCATATGAGATATTATTCAGATTGATATGAGATATTATTCAGAGTGATATGAGATATTATTCAGAGTTATATGAGATATTATTCAGAGTGATATAAGATATTATTCAGGTTGATATGAGATACTATTCAGAGTGATATGAGATATTATTCAGAGTTATATGAGATATTATTCAGAGTTATATGGGATATTAATATTCAGATTGATATGAGATATTATTCTGAGTGATATGAGATATTATTCAGAGTTATATGAGATATTATTCAGAGTTATATGAGATATTATTCAATTTGATATGAGATACTATTCAAAGTGATAGGAGATATTATTCAGAGTGATATGAGATACTATTCAGAGTTATATGAGATATTATTCAGATTGATATAAATCAGTAAAATTCCATTGCATAAAGCCATGTAATATATTTGGGATCACCCATGGGGGATACATGAGTGAGTATTTTCATTGGTTGGTGGCGATTTCATTGATGAGTTTGAACCAATGAAAAGCTACAACTGCCGGAACTACATGTACTTTACTATAGAATCGTCTGCTCCAGTTCAACATGGCCGACCAGGCGATCTTGTCAAAATTGATAACAAATGTGCCACAAAAATTGTAAACAAACACGGAAATTTATTTACCGTCGAAATAGTGGGGATAGAACTTCAAGTTTCCTTACCAGCAGAAAGACTGGAGAGAATCCCATGTACCGAATCGGGTCCGTCAGAGCCTGGCAGTGAGTGGCACAGTCTTACGTAGCACTGTCATTTATATCAGACACGATGGCGTCGTAAAAATTCTACATGAAACATTAAATGTCTCTGACAATAAATTATATTTTATCCTAATCATAAATAATGAACACAGTCTTTGAAAGCGTCAGTATAATATATAATTGACAATTTTAGAGGCCATGAATCCTCACAGGATTTTTCACAATTTTGTTCTCCTTGAGAGCGCATGATCACCATGGCCACCGTGGCCACCGTCTATTTTTGGAAAGCGATGATCAGCTGATTGGAAGTTTGTTGATTTTTCTCCTGTACATGTGACTCACTCAACGGGTTTTTAGCCCACCATCATCAGATGGTGGGCTGTTCAAATCACTTTTCGTCCGTGGTCCGTCGTCCGTCAGTCCGTCCGTCAGTCCGTCCGTCAGTCAGTCAGTCAGTCAGTCCGTCAGTCCGTCCGTAAACAATTCTTGTTACCGCGATTTCTCAGGAACTACTGCATGGATCTTTTTCAAATTTGGTACACAGGTTCCCCTTGGGGTCTAGTTGTGCAAGAAACCTTTTCTGGTCCGATTCGAAAATCCAATATGGCCAGCAGGCAGCCATCTTGGATTTCCCCATGAAACCTTGTTACCGCGATTTCTCAGGAACTACTGCATGGATCTTTTCCAAATTTGGTACACAGGTTCCCCTTAGGGTCTAGTTGTGCAAGAAACCTTTTCTGGTCCGATTCGAAAATCCAATATGGCCACCAGGCAGCCATCTTGGATTTCCCCATGAAACCTTGTTACCGCGGTTTCTCAGGAACTACTGCATGGATCTTTCTCAAATTTGGTACACAGGTTCCCCTTGGGGTCTAGTTGTGCAAGAAACCTTTTCTGATCCGATTCGAAAATCCAATATGGCCACCAGGCAGCCATCTTGGATTTTCCCATAAAAGCTTGTTACCGCGATTTCTCAGGAACTACTGCATGGATCTTTTTCAAATTTGGTACACAGGTTCCCCTTGGGGTCTGGTTGTGCAAGAAACCTTTTCTGGTCCGATTCGAAAATCCAATATGGCCACCAGGCAGCCATCTTGGATTTCCCCATGAAACCTTGTTATCGCGATTTCTCAGGAACTACTTTATGGATCTTTCTCAAATTTGGTAAACAGGTTCCCCTTGGGGCCTAGTTGTGCAAGATACCTTTTCTGGTCCGATTCGAAAATCCAATATGGCCACCAGGCAGCCATCTTGGATTTCCCCATGAAACCTTGTTACCGCGATTTCTCAGGAACTACTGCATGGATCTTTTTCAAATTTGGTACACAGGTTCCCTTTGGGGTCTAGTTGTGCAAGAAACCTTTTCTGGTCCGATTCGAAAATCCAATATGGCCACCAGGCAGCCATCTTGGATTTCCCCATGAAACCTTGTTACCGCGATTTCTTCGGAACTACTGCATGGATCTTTTCCAAATTTGGTACACAGGTTCCCCTTGGGGTCTAGTTGTGCAAGAAAACTTTTCTGGTCCGATTCGAAAATCCAATATGACCACTAGGCAGCCATCTTGGATTTCCCCATGAAACCTTGTTACCGCGATTTCTCAGGAACTACTGCATGGATCTTTTTCAAATTTGGTACACAGGTTCTCCTCGGGGTCTAGTTGTGCAAGAAACCTTTTCCGATCCGATTCGAAAATCCAATATGGCCACCAGGCAGCTATCATGGATTTCCCCATAAAAGCTTGTTACCGCGATTTCTCAGGAACTACTGCATGGATCTCTTTCAAATTTGGTACACAGGTTCCCCTCGGGGTCTAGTTGTGCAAGAACCCTTTTCTGGTCGATTCGAAAATCCAATATGGCCACCAGGCAGCCATCTTGGATTTCCCCATGAAAACTTGTTACCGCGATTTCTCAGGAACTACTGCATGGATCTTTTTCAAATTTGGTAAACAGGTTCCCCTTGGGGTCTA
This sequence comes from Hanleya hanleyi, assembly GCA_036873755.1. NCBI lineage: Eukaryota > Metazoa > Mollusca > Polyplacophora > Lepidopleurida > Hanleyidae > Hanleya > Hanleya hanleyi. The sequence goes on from JAVTVY010048857.1 coordinate 29,854, forward strand.
GTTGTGCAAGAAACCTTTTCTGGTCCGATTCGAAAATCCAATATGGCCACCAGGCAGCCATCTTGGATTTTCCCATAAAACTTGTTACCGCGATTTCTCAGGAACTACTGCATGGATCTTTTTCAAATTTGGTACACAGGTTCCCCTCAGGGTCTAGTTGTGCAAGAAACCTTTTCTGGTCCGATTCGAAAATCCAATATGGCCACCAGGCAGCCATCTCGGACTTCCCCATGAAATATTGTTACCGCGATTTCTCAGGAACTACTGCATGGATCTTTCTCAAATTTGGTACACAGGTTCCCCTTTGGGGTCTAGTTGTGCAAGAAACCTTTTCTGATCCGATTCGAAAATCCAATATGGCCACCAGGCAGCCATCTTGGATTTCCCCATAAAAGCTTGTTACCGCGATTTCTCAGGAACTACTTCATAGATCTTTTTCAAATTTGGTACACAGGTTCCCTTCGGGGTCTAGTTGTGCAAGAAACCTTTTCTGGTCCGATTCGAAAATCCAATATGGCCACCAGGCAGCCATCTTGGATTTCCCCATGAAAACTTGTTACCGCGATTCCTCAGGAACTACTGAATGGATCTTTTTCAAATTTGGTAAACAGGTTCCCCTTGGGGTCTAGTTGTGCAAGAAACCTTTTCTGGTCCGATTCGAAAATCCAATGTGGCCACCAGGCAGCCATCTTGGATTTCCCATAATAGCTTGTTACCGCGATTTCTCAGGAACTACTGCATGGATCTTTTTCAAATTTGGTACACAGGTTCCCTTCAGGGTCTAGTTGTGCAAGAAACCTTTTCTGGTCCGATTCGAAAATCCAACATGGCCACCAGGCAGCCATCTCCGACTTCCCCATGAAACATTGTTACCGCGATTTCTCAGGAACTACTGCATGGATCTTTCTCAAATTTGGTACACAGGTGCCACATGGGGTCTAGTTGAGCAAAATACCCTTTCTCTTCCGATTCGAGAATCCAATATGGCCACCAGGCAGCCATCTTGGATTTCCACATGAAACTTTGTTACTGCGATTTCTCAGGAACTACTGCATGGATCTTTTTCAAATTTGGTACACAGGTTCCCCTCAGGGTCTAGTTGTGCAAGAAACCTTTTCTGGTCCGATTCGAAAATCCAATATGGCCACCAGGCAGCCATCTCGGACTTCCCCATGAAACATTGTTACCGCGATTTCTCCGGAACTACTGCATGGATCTTTTCCAAATTTGGTACACAGGTTCCCCTTGGGGTCTAGTTGTGCAAGAAACCTTTTCTGGTCCGATTCGAAAATCCAATATGGCCACCAGGCAGCCATCTTGGATTTCCCCATGAAACCTTGTTACCGCGATTTCTCAGGAACTACTGCATGGATCTTTCTCAAATTTGGTACACAGGTTCCCCTTTGGGGTCTAGTTGTGCAAGAAACCTTTTTCTGATCCGATTCGAAAATCCAATATGGCCACCAGGCAGCCATCTTGGATTTCCCCATGAAACCTTGTTACCGCGATTTCTCCGGAACTACTGCATGGATCTTTTCCAAATTTGGTACACAGGTTCCCCTTGGGGTCTAGTTGTGCAAGAAACCTTTTCTGGTCCGATTCGAAAATCCAATATGGCCACCAGGCAGCCATCTTGGATTTCCCCATGAAACCTTGTTACCGCGATTTCTCAGGAACTACTGCATGGATCTTTCTCAAATTTGGTACACAGGTTCCCCTTGGGGTCTAGTTGTGCAAGAAACCTTTTCTGATCCGATTCGAAAATCCAATATGGCCACCAGGCAGCCATCTTGGATTTCCCCATAAAAGCTTGTTACCGCGATTTCTCAGGAACTACTTCATAGATCTTTTTCAAATTTGGTACACAGGTTCCCTTCGGGGTCTAGTTGTGCAAGAAACCTTTTATGGTCCGATTCGAAAATCCAATATGGCCACCAGGCAGCCATCTTGGATTTCCCCATGAAAACTTGTTACCGCGATTCCTCAGGAACTACTGAATGGATCTTTTTCAAATTTGGTAAACAGGTTCCCCTTGGGGTCTAGTTGTGCAAGAAACCTTTTCTGGTCCGATTCGAAAATCCAATATGGCCACCAGGCAGCCATCTTGGATTTTCCCATAAAAGCTTGTTACCGCGATTTCTCAGGAACTACTGCATGGATCTTTTTCAAATTTGGTACACAGGTTCCCCTCAGGGTCTAGTTGTGCAAGAAACCTTTTCTGGTCCGATTCGAAAATCCAATATGGCCACCAGGCAGCCATCTTGGATTTCCCCATGAAAACTTGTTACCGCGATTCCTCAGGCACTACTGAATGGATCTTTTTCAAATTTGGTAAACAGGTTCCCCTTGGGGTCTAGTTGTGCAAGAAACCTTTTCTGGTCCGATTCGAAAAATCCAATATGGCCACCAGGCAGCCATCTTGGATTTTCCCATAATAGCTTGTTACCGCGATTTCTCAGGAACTACTGCATGGATCTTTTTCAAATTTGGTACACAGGTTCCCCTCAGGGTCTAGTTGTGCAAGAAACCTTTTCTGGTCCGATTCGAAAATCCAATATGGCCACCAGCCAGCCATCTCGGACTTCCCCATGAAACATTGTTACCGCGATTTCTCAGGAACTACTGCATGGATCTTTCTCAAATTTGGTACACAGGTGCCACATGGGGTCTAGTTGAGCAAAATACCCTTTCTCTTCCGATTCGAAAATCCAATATGGCCACCAGGCAGCCATCTTGGATTTCCACATGAAACTTAGTTATCGCCATTTCTCAGTACTGCATGGATCTTTCTCAAATTAGGTTCACAGATTCTCCTTAGGGTCTAGTTTTGCAAGATACCTTTTTCGGTCCCAATCGAAGATCCAATATGGCCAGAAGGTGGCCATCTTGGATTTCCCCATGAAACCTTGTTATCGCGATTTCTCAAGAACTACTGCATGGATTTTTCTCAAATTTGATACACGGGTTCGCCTTGGGGTCTAGTTGTGCAAGATGCCTTTCCTGGTCCAATTCGAAAATCCAATTTGGCCACCAAGCAGCCATCTTGGATTTCCCCAAGAAACTTTATCGTCATTTCTCAGGAAGTACTGCATGGATCTTTCTCAAATTTGGTACACAGGTTCACCTTATGATCTAGTTGTGCAAGATACCTTTTTCGGTTCAAATTGAAAATCCAATATGGCCACCAGGTTGTGCAAGATACCTTTTCTGGTCCGATTCGAAAATCCAATATGGCCACCAGGCGCCCATCTTGGATTTCTCATTGAAACTTTGTTATCGTGATTTCTCAAGAAGTACTGCATGGATCTTCCTCAAATTTGGTACACAGATTCCCCTTGTGGCCCAGTTGTGCAAGATACCTTTTTTGGTCAGATTCGAAAATCCAATATGGTTGCCAGGTGGCCATCTTGAATTTCCCCTTGAAACACTGTTATCTTGAATTCTTGGAAAACATTTCATGGATCTTTCTGAAATTTGGTACACAGGTCCCAGATGGGGCCTAGTTTTGCAAGATAGCTTTATCGGTCCGATTCGAAAATCCAATTAATACGGTATTCCCGAGTTCTAACCTTACATCACAAGAGTCGGTGGATCAAAAGGTATATTCTATATAATGACTATAGAGAATATCCATATCTTCACGTTCCATATCAAGGAGTTCAAATAATTCGGAATTAAAATGTATTTAGTCCATGCAGTTGAAAGTGAACTGCCCCACCCTTTCGTCTGCCGGCGGGTCAGCTACATGAGGGACGTCACTCTTGTGACACAATGTCACAACTCGACAACTGTAAACTACTGCATGTTTCGATCCATGGGAAATAATCAAGATCCAGACACTTTCAAATTCGAAGTTTCAACATTACTGCGCGGACCGGATGCCTTCAATATTAAGTATTGTACCATCTTACTATTTTCGAGCATGTTATCTTAAAAGTATCTCAAACTAGTCCAGTAAACAGAACAGAATTAGCATTCGTTCCAAGTTATAAAATCTTAAATATGCCAAAGTGTCAAAGAGATTTTTCTTCGCTTCCAGTACCAAATGATGACACATGCAAAAAAATAAATAAAATTAAAATACTACAAAACGAAGACAAAGGACATTCACTTTCAGGCTAACTTTGCTCATTTCTCTTGTACTATAACAACCGACATAAGTTCAGTTTCTAGAAATCTTGAAACTTCTGAAACTTAGAAAGATTATATCTTGATGTTTTCCAGTGTCCCTTTTTCGATCTTTTTCGCTCAGATTCGAAATTCTGTAAACAAAATTACAACTCAATCGTCTTAGTAACAATGGACAAAAAGATCCTCTTGTCATTGGCTTACAATTATCGGACAATGGTGGGCGCCAAGATCCTTCAGGATCTCTCGTATGTAATTGTTATGAATTTCTGACACAACACGTTGGTTAATAATGCATTATTGTGTATTGTCTCGGTCGGAATAAGAGCTAGATTTGTTGAGTACTTTCTTTCACCTGTTCTCTTTTTCCCCTCCGCGCTCAGCTAGCCGAATGTCGTGACCTAAAATTTATTTGTATTATTACGCACAGCTTCTATGCGTTTGCAAACAAACTTTCTACATAAAGTGCACGTTTCCTTCGAAAATTGCCTTGAAATGATTTATGGGATAAATAGAATATTCACCTCGTGGCTTTATAATATCAAATTTATTAAACTCGAGTAGTAATATTTATTTTTTCCTCGCCAGAGGCTCGGAAAAAATAAAGATTACTACTCTCGTTTAATAAATTTGATATTATAAAGCCACGAGGTGAATATCCTCTAATTATTCAGATTGATATGAGATATTATTCAGATTGATATGAGATATTATTCAGATTGATATGAGATATTATTCAGACTGATATGAGATATTATTCAGATTGATATGAGATACTATTCAGATTGATATGAGATATTATTCAGAGTTATATGGGATATTATTCAGATTAATATGGGATATTATTCAGAGTGATATGAGATACTATTCAGATTGATATGAGATATTATTCAGAGTGATATGAGATACTATTCAGATTGATATGAGATATTATTCAGAGTGATATGAGATATTATTCAGATTGATATGAGATATTATTCAGAGTATTATTTCGAAGTTACTTCCCTTCTATATCGAGTTGATCGATTGGATTGTTTGAGGTCACAAACCACTAAAAAACAGCCTTACTTAATATGTAGTAAATTGACTGAGCACATCTTTAGAAAAATATTTACCGTAATACTCAACGCTACTAATGGCCCACCACACCAGGTAGCCTGGCCTTTCCCCTCAAACATATGACAAATTCAGGATACATTCCCCACCATTTTTCCGAGATACAAATGCCAGAGACAAGGTCATCCCACCCGACACTATTATGGCATATTTCAGAGGTAGCCAATCAAACTGGCCAGATTTTCCTAATATTAAAATTTGAAATTTGATTTCGATATTTTTGAGAGTCAAATATTATAGAAAGATTTTAAAATATATCACAAACTGGTTCAGGCAGGTATAAAGGTCAGTCAATGTTCACCGGAAGTCGTGCCCTGATCTATAATCTAGACCCCCAAAAAATTAATGGTGGTTCAAGAACTTGATAATACATTTGATTTTATCCTTCACCAGGGTCCAAGATTGGGCCCAGACTTTTAAATAATTTGAAATAAGTGCATTGAGTTCAACTTAAGGGTTCTGAGCCCTCTTGCACACACTTTAACATGTTTAACATGCCCTCTAGAACTCTATAGCTAAAAGTATTCCTCACAGCTACTGTAATGTATATATTTCTTGAAAAGACATTTATTAAGGATTCCAAATATATAAATTTGTTCACTGTAAACCAGTAGGTTGTAAAGAAATTTGAATTTGGAAAAAAAATTAAGTTAAAATTTAATTTAATCTTTTAAATGCTATTTTCAAAAAAGTATTCAACCTAGAAGACAACCCCAACATGAAATCCATTTCTCAGTTTATCAGTTTTGATTTAATACTCATTCTATTGACATTTAATGGAATATTTCTTTACAAAATCGAGCAACTCACAGTTTTGAACTTTGAAGTGTAAATGTCAATAGAATAAGAACTAGACCAAAATTGACAAAACTGAGGCATGGATTCCTGTTGGAGTTGTCTTCTACAGGAAATAATGATAAGTTATGATAAGTTGAATAGTTTTTTTTTTAAAAGTAGGCTCAATTTTTTTAATTATTTTTCTAAACTTTGAATATCTTCTCTATCTACAGATTTACAGTGAACACAATTATATATTTGGAATTCCTAAGAAATGTGCTTTCAATAAATATATACATCACTATAGCTATAAGGCATCTCTTAGCTGTATAAAGACAAATTCTAGAGGATGTGTAAAAGTGTCTGCAGGAGGGCTCAGTATCCTTAAAATATTATTTTAAATGTAGGTGATACTAAAAATAAGGAAAGAAAATTTATAGCTAGTCTGTAAAAACACTTCAGATTTATGTAGGCTACTACTTTTGATCCCCCAGCTGGACTTGTTATTAATTTATCTGGGGTTTGTCAACAAATTGTGTGTGTTCTGACACTCTGGTATATTTCTGATGGTTTTTATTGCCTCACCCCTTGCTGAGCCTATAATTTATAGAGAATTTATAATTTTATTGAACCTTGAACAAGCATGGATCCCCACCCTGCAGAACTGTGTATAATATGCTACATGAATTCACCAGTACATCACGCACTGCGTTCATCTGACAGCAGAACTCTCCAAACCGAAAAAGTGATGTAGGAGCAACACCATTACGGGGAGACAACTCTTCCCAGATGATGGCATTGTGCTTTGTGCAAATATTGTGACAACTTATGCATTGTGGTTGCTTTTCATAGAAAATGACATGTAGTATTTAGATGTTTTTATTTCGACGGTTTTCTTGTCCACTCGAATTTGCAGCTAAATGTCCCGTCAAATGGTGGCTGTTACCTTTCACAGTTTATGTTCATACTGCATAATAACAAAAAGAGCTATAAATGGTACCATGAGTATAGCATTCCATTTGTTTGAATTAATTTATGTGCACACAATATTCTTTTATGCCCTGCTTCATTAATACTGGTAAAAAGTGCAATCAAAATAGTTCTATTCCTGTAAATTCTTTGTTTCAAATAACAGATGTTTATTTTCTATAGTTTACACCTATCAGGCAAGTACTTGGATGAACCCTCCCATTCACAGTCGGATGTCTTTTCATTAGCTGAGATTGAGAAATTGTATAACTATTTTATGCCAATCTGAATAGCTCGACAGGCTAAAAAAAATAGATAAAAGGTACACATTTGTTTGGGGTTTTTTTTATTTTTATTTTTCTTTTTTAAATCTCACAGACACTCCTAGTTATCTTTCAGAACTGAACAGAATCAGACCCTAGAAAAACAAGATCCTGCTTATGAGTCACTGCTCCAATTTCACAATTTGATTGATAGCCCTTTTGCATGCAAGTCCTGGGAGGTCAAATGTGAAAATTCCAGGACCCGAAAAGGTGTCCTGCCCTTAATTTCAATATCTTGATTATAATTCTCACTGGAAAAAAAATTCAACTTTTTGAAGAAATATATTATAATGTACACGTACTTGGCTCAGGGATTTAGAGAAATGTGATTTCTTTTTTTGTGAATGTCTAAATTTGATATCATTTTCCCATCTCGGTTAACATTTTTTGCTGTCATAGACAACTTTTGCTGCCAATTAAAATATGGTACAAAAATGCATGTTTTTTTGTTTTTTTTAATTTGGATTCACATTGTGCACAGTACAGTTTTGTCTTCATCCCCCTGCAGAAATTGCTCAAAAATGATGTTTTTGTATCTGTTTTTCTCTCCATGCATCTTTCCAGTACTTTGTTCACAACATTTAGGCATTGTAAGTCATGGTTGAATGGTGTAAATGCTATGTACAATATAGTAATGCGTTAAAGTTTCAATAGCCGTGAAACCTGATGACGTTTTATCCTTCTTTCTATCCCATGATGCATTGTTTATCCATGCCAACTGAATCACAAGTTTCCACCTGTGTAGTCCAAAGATGGCGGATTTATACTTCACTTATTCCCACAATGCAGTGCAGTGATGTCATCAGGTTCAAGGCCTATGGTTTGGGCTCACTTGCAACAGCTATGGGGGCCTATGTGCAACCGTCATGTCTGTCTGTCTCTGATGTCTGTCTGCTGGCCTATGTGCAACCTTCATCTGTCTGTCTGTCTGTCTGATGTCTGTCTGGTTAAATTTTTTCTCTGGTCCTGATAAATTTTGCTCTGGGCTGGTTAAAGTTTTTATACGCCCGTCAATTTTGACGGGACGTATTATGGTATAGCATCGTCCGTCCGTCCATAAACTTTTTCTCGTGAACGCAACTCGTCCTAGAGTTTTCAATGGATCCTTTGATATTTGATGCACATGATCGGTACCATGTGTAGATGTGCATGAACTTTTTACGGACAGATTCAAGGTTTTCTTGAGTTACTCCCCTTGATTTTGGACTGAAATCTTCCCACCTACTGTCCTCGTGAACGCGACAGACTTTTCGATGGATTCTTTTGAAATTTGGTACACATGATCAATACCATGTGTAGATGTGCACGAACCTTTTTCGTCCCGATACAACATTTTCTTGAGTTACTCCCCTTGATTTTGGTCTGAAATCTTTGTATTTGGCACCTACTGTCTTCGTGAATGCAACTCGTCCCAGTGTTTTCAATGGATTCTTCTGAAATCTGGTACACATGATCAGTATCATGTGTAGATGCGCATGAACTTTTTTCGAACCAATTAAACGTTTTCTGTAGTTATCGCCCTTGATTTTAATCTGAAATCCTTTTATTCGGCACTGACGGTCCTCGTGAATGAAACTCGTCCCAGGCGTTTCATTGCATTCTTTTGAAATTAGGTACACATGATCGATACCAAGTGCACATGTGCACGAACTTTTTTCGAGTTGATTCGACAGTTTCTTGAGATCTTTTATTTCCCACCTTCTGCTCTCGTGAACGCAACTCGTCTCGATGGATTCTTTTGAAATTTGGTACATATGATCGGTACCATGTGTAGATGCACAAACGGTTTTTGAGCGGATTCGACGTTTTTTTCAGTTACTCCCCTTGATTTTAACATTCAGGAGATAAAAATGTTGTTTATCGACGGTATTTTTTACGGACATTTTCTGGGTTCAATTGAACTCTTATTCCCCCTTGTTATGAGGGAGACCATGAAAACTTATTATGAAAGTTTACAGCATAATGTGCACTTATTCTGTCAAACTGCAGCCAGTCTGTGTAGCATATTAGCCCTATTATGGCTCTGCCATTATTTAAATTTAATTAAATTCTCGTAATGTATGTTTCAAAACTTTTTATACCATTCAAGACGTTGACCATTTTTTTCATATGGTATGTCTCTGCAATCACCTGGAATGATATTTTCTAATGCTCTGGCATTTCTGTTAAGCATCCAGGCCTGTACATGCATGCAAATGTGTTTTGTTTTTCAAATTTGAAATTTTCCTTACTGAAAACAATTCTCCATAGTTGAATGCATGAGCTGGAATCTAGTTCTGCCAATATTCAGAACATGCAAGATCTATTCCCTAGCTGACACATACAACACCAAGGTTGTCTCCCTTGCATGTGAATCTCCTTGGTTGTGAAGGTTTAGGGTGATATTCATGTGCGGAAGTCCTGGCCACAAGTCCTGGCCACAAATGTATGACGATAAACTAAACACGATGATGTTCAAAATGGTAAGTTGTACATGTAATTGCCAGTCGTTCTTTGCCTTATTTTATAGAGTGTACATTTATGTGTATAGCATGACACATTACAAATTCGCGAACAAAGCACCGTCCAACCCCCACCTGTTGAGTTTAGAATTTGGGAGGGGATTCTAGTATTTAAATTGTGACAGGGAGTCTAGTCATACATCAGAACATGTGGTAAGCATATTATGCCTTGATTTTAAATGCCCATTTTCATTTGATCTTAGATGATAATACGCCATATATTATTCAAGATTGCCCAACCCACAAAACTTACAGCAACTATTGGGGAGGGGAGTCGCATATTCAGTATCTCAATTTGACAGGTCTAGTCACCTCGATGGGTTCTTGTGGAAATTCCATTTGAACGTATAAACTCAGAAATTTGCACACCTTCTTTGGGTCACAATGTAGACGAATTTCCGAGAATTATCTATGAGTAATTATCGAGAACAATTTATTTAACCCCGATCTTTTCAGCATCAGAACTATTGAACTCTTTGCCCTAACCAATCATGTTGAACAGAAGCATTTAAAAAGAAGTTGAAAGGCTAGCTTGTATAGGCCTGAACCTGTTCTATTCCAAAATTAGCAGCTGGATGACTCGTTCCTGCAAAATTTGGGAGGTGGTTCAAGCCGAAAAGAGGGGGGGACACACTGGTAATTGGCATGGTGCCAGATTCAATTCAGTAGCTAAAAGGACACCTGCATACATATGTACATGTACCTGTTTGTGGATATTTAGATCTATTAACATGGAGCCTGTACAGACAAGGGACACCTGAACTGAATTGGTCCCCTTCTTGTGTTCTGGCCCAGTTTTGTGGGAGATTCCCAGTCATTTTTTTCAACCCAGTGACTAATCATGCTAAGTACTCGTAGTAAATAAGTTGTAAACGTTTGTCCCAATTTCAGCTTGGATATTATTGCTATCATCTTTTGTATGTGCTTTTAGTTTTTGTGAGAAGTTTGGTATTAAAAAGAAGAAAATCTGCTTGTGAAAAAGCAATATTCTCACCTGGAGGACTCAAAATAACCATTCCTTCAAAACAAGATATATACCATTTTCAAATAATAATTTAAATATTATATTTTAATTTTCAAGAAACAAGAAACATTATATGTAATCTAGTTACATGTAGTCCATAGTTTTTTAGATTAATAATCTAATAATGTTTCGTTGTGCTGGTCCATGCAGTCAAAATTTCCAGTTCATGCAGCTGGTATCATCGATATGAGCAGGATTAATTTTTACCCCTCGGCCAATTTTGGCCGTAGGGTATTGTCGTCGTCTTGTACGTCCGTCTGTCCGTACGTCCGTACGTGAGCGAGATAGCTGGAAAACGGTTCCACTGAAGAATTTCAAATTTGGTATGCTTATTTACCTAGTCAAGGACCAGAAGCCTATTGAATTGGGACCTGATTGGGTGGAAACCTTGGCGGCCATCTTTAATTTTATGCAAAATGGATAATGATCCATATCTCGGAAACCATTCAACTGTTCAATACGAAAGTTGGTATACATCATCGATACATCAAGCAACTTTCATTGAATTACCAAACCGGCTTCTCTGATTAGCTGCAAATCGTGGAGGCCATCTTTAATTTATGCAAAATTGATAATGATACATATCTCTGTTACCATTCGATTGTTTTATATGAAAGTTGGTATACATCATCGATACATCCAGATACTTTGAATCGGGACCTGATTGACCGAAAACCTTGGCGGCCATCTTTAATTTATGCAAAAACTTTACTGATATATATCTCTGATACCATTTAAGTGTTCTATACCAAACTTGGTATATCGCATCGATGTATCAAGAGACTTACGATGAATAACCACATCAGTTCCTCTGAATGGGGGGAAGGATGGGCGGCCATCTTTAATTTATGCAAAATCATTAATCATCTCATTCTCTGATACCGTTCAAGTGCTCGATGTAAAATTTGGTATACATCATCGATGCATCAAGAGACTTCCGACAAATGACAGTTCTGGTTTCTCTGATTGGGCGGAAATCTTGGTGGCCATTTTTAATTTATGCAAAATCTTTAATGATGTATATCTCTGATACCATTTCTGTCTTCTATACGAAACTTGGTATATAGCATCAATGTATCAAGGGACTTTCAATGAATAACCACATCAGTTCCTCTGAGTGGCGGGAAGGATGGGCGACCATCTTTAATTTATGCGAAATTATTAATTATCGCTATCTCGGATATCGTTCAAATGCTCGATGTAAAATTTGGTATACATCATTGATGCATCAAGAAATTTATGTAATGAATACCGGTTTCTCTGATTGGACGGAAACTTTAGGAGTCATTTCTAATTGCAAAATTTTTGATAATCTGTATATTTGTGACTGGACTGCTTGGTGTTCCTGACATCTTGGTTCAAATTGAATACATTATGAATGTACCCAGAGCCGAGGGGTTTTCAGATGCGCAGCTTCGTATTTAGATTATGAAATTGCATGTATAATCAATATTGTAATGTGAAAGAATTTGCATACCCATGTATATTGTATAGTCATTACATGTAGGACTCATTATCCAACTACATACTACATGTCACAGACTTAGATTTCATCAAACTTCTTGAACCAATATTCTGATGTGCCAGCCCTTTGCAAACTGAGGAGTACTCCTCACAAGCAGTGTACCCAGAGGTATACCTAGAGGAGTACTCCTCAAATATGCAAATGCAGAGGACTACTCCTCGCTACACTGCACAGACGCTGTCTTATTAAGCCTCCTACTCCTCACTACACTGCAGAGACTTTGTTTTCCAAGCCCCTACTCCTCACTACACTGCTGGGACACAGCCTGAAATCACCTACTCCTCCCTACACTGCAGAGACTCTACCATCTGCCTGCCTACTCCTCAGGGTACACTGCTAACTTTGACCTAGTTTCCCTTGCAGAGTTACACCCCTTACAGAACTCTCTGCTGCAGAATGGTAGATTTAAACATCAACTGATTTTGAAAAAGGCGGGCAAATAAGTGAAGTGTTTGTTACAAGTTGTGGGTGATCAGATATTCTTTTGTATGATGTAGAACTTTCATTATGGAAGATAAATTTGAAGGTGGGTATATTGAAAGGATTGTGTGTTCATGTAAGTTGTTGTTCAGTGAATTTGTTCATGATATTGATACAATTTCCATGTGAACCTAGTAAAGTAGCAGTGAGTTGTTGTACATGTACCAATTGAATGTAAGAATTTTTAGTGGCCCATTTCTTGAAAGACAATTTTAATAATTATAGTGTCTTGTGAGTTAAAAAGAGCAACAAACACAGGTGCATACATGTACATATCTCTGTTAGGTGAATAGATAGCAGCATTAACAGCTCGAACCATAAAAATCAAGACTGATTTAGTTGCTTGCATCTCTAATATTCTGATTGTATTCCCAAAGTATTTAATTACATGATCACCATGATAATTGTAACTGGGTACTCCTTAGCCTACACTGCTGCATACACTGCAGAGTCCACTGGACGAGTACTTCTCTGTCTAAATTGCAGGCTACACTGCTACCTAATTACTTAAATAATTGGGATACTCCTCTGATGCAGTGTAGTCTGCAGTGTAGCCAGAGGAGTACACTGCCACCTACACTGCAGTCTACACTGCAACAGAGGAGTACACTGCCACCTACACTGCAGCAGAGGAGTACACTGCAGCAGAGGAGTACTCCTCAGACTACACTGCAGGCTGCACTGCAGCCTACACTGCAACTTCATTTACATAATTGGGACACTCCTCTAGCTACACTGCAGACTACACTTCCAGCTCTAGCTACTCCTCTGACTACACTGCACTACTCCTCTGACTACACTGCACTACTCCTCAGTTTGCCAAGGAGCATATGTTACGAACTGAAATTATTATTTTTGTTGATTTAAAATTTTGGGGGTTTAATCCTTCATAATCAAACCATTTTTATGATTGTTGCCCCATTCTCCTGCTTGGAGATATTTATTCTTGCATAATTCATCATGAGATGTCCATCTTGAAGTTAAATTTTCAGAATGCAAAGTTGTCAAAGCAGATACAGAATGTACAAGTAACAGCAAAAGTTATTCCCCTTAGTTACAGCAACTTTGATGTTCCACTCAGTAGAGAATCATTCCAAGATCATTCGATTCCCTGAGTTTTGAAATCCATTACATATTTGTAGAGAAAACAATGGATTTAAAATTTCTATCCTCAGAGATACAGTAATAATAGATTTGGTTCAATCTTCACCAACATATACCCCAGGGAATTATCATTACAAGAGTTATTCCCCTTTAATTAGAAGTTAAAACTTGGAAATTTTTCAGGTTCAGTAAATGTAGCTTTTAAATTAACAGTTCTGCCACTTTTGCTATTACTCTTGCTTTGGTTGCTTAAATTTATATCTTTATGGTTCAGTATTTTTCCAAGTCCAATTCGTGTATAAATATACTAGACCTTGATCGATGACTCGCTCTTCGAATATGCAGTCAATATGTATTATTATTGACACTCATGCCAGCTCTCCAGAGTTGAACTAGAGATCATGCCCTGGATTTCAGCAGGGGTACAAAAGAATTACGAGAATTTGTCTACATTCTTGAGCTTCCCTTTCTAATTGCCACATGTTATTTTTTTCTTAATTATTTTCTTTAAGCATTGCACTTCACCTTTAAATGATGCTGATTTCTTCTTGTGAGTGCAGCAAATTTTGCTTTATGCTATCGATAATATTTTTGCATCAAATGTTGCTATTACCCTAGTCCTACTACTTTTAGCATTTACATAATTAAAAACACTCCAGCACACTAAATTTCTTCAAATGCTGCAGATTTTGCTTTGCACTATGGATTGCATATTTCTTTTTTTTCTTAAGTTTTTTGTTTCTGAAATCTGTATACTTTCAATATCATCAGTGCTAGTTTTTGGACATTTAGGTGGCAAAGAATTTACTTACGTACACTCTGACACTGTGACAGGTGTTTGTGATGACTCAAATTATAGGTATGTCAAATCTCTCCAAACACTGACAAGACTAGATTTGTGGAGATATAATTTATTGCAAGTCATCACTTACTAACAAATATCCATGACTTTGCAATTAGCATTTCTAACAGTCGTATTTATTGCACAATTTGTCATTTTGTTTGAATCTTCACATTAATTAAATCAAAAGAGGCTGGCTGATGCTGGTTGATAGAAAGTACTAGACATGTATGAATACATTAGACATATTAGTTTAGAAAAAAAAACATTTGAGAAATCCACAAAATCATCACAACCTGTTACCGTACCGCATCATATCTCAACTGTTTTCAATTTGCACCGCTTTTTACATATTATAAGTTATGATTACAGCTTTCAGAGGAAATGAGCACCTGGGAGGGAATTTATTGGACCTAATTAAAATTTTCATCAGCTTTCACAGTGCAAAGACAAAACTTCCCCACCCCCTCCATCCCATCCTTAATAATTTGCACAGCACATCCAGGGCTGCGGTTGCTGTTTGTGAAAGAAATGTACATCTACACCCTGCCCACCACGAACCCGTCACAATGTTGCTTCAGTGCAACTTTTCGGCTGGAAACATATCTCAAAAAATGCCCTGTTGCTACAGTTTTAATGCTATTAGAATTTCTCTACAACACATTTTATTCCTAAAATATTGCAGAAGCAGACACTCTTTAGGCCACATTTGTTTTTACAAGCATTTCTGCAAGTCCAGTGATGAGCATGGAAGCAATTGCTCATGTATTAAGAAGATTGAATGTTCTAACTTTTTATTTAATTTACTTGCAAGATCATCAAAATCATTCCAAAAAACTAAATCATTCTGCAGAGTGAATTCGTAGGCTTAAATTTCTTTACACCTACCCCTGAACAAAACTCAGTTGTGGCAAGAGTTATTGCCCTTTGACCGAGTCCTCGCAGAGATTCCGTGCAAACTGAAAGTTAAATAGCTTTCAGCCTAATCAATCATCTACTCTAATGAATAGTTTCGTCTTTCCATGTCTTTTATTTTCTTGATTTATTGTGAATGATGGAATCACCCGAACTTGAACTTTAGCGTTGTTTGCCGAGTCAAATTTGTCTAACATGTTCAATGAATGACTCACACTTAAACTATTATTACATTTACCAGTAGCTCTGCTGGTGCCGCCCCTGGTAAAAGATCTGTTTGTATAGTCCTGACAGATGGTACTACTAAGTTTTTATCTCTTTTCACTATTGTAGTTCAAATGGACTGACATATTTTATACAACCATGCACCATTGCCCCCTATACATGTACCTTATATCTGTAAGGTAAATTCTATAAGAATTCAATCACCCTATACAGTCACCTCCCGATTTTGCAGCAAATTTGGATCAGGCACTCTAATATATTTGATCACCCATCCTCTTCATATGTAGAGGTACCACATAGATAAGGTTCTGTTATTTATTGAATCAGTCAGTTAACTTTCCATTTTAATCCAACTTTATCTCTTTTCGAGCAAAATGTGTTGCATTGAACAATTAGCAATGTATTGAAATAATAATTTCTGGCTTGTGGCACCCCAATTGGAAAATTGTGATGCCTGTGCATTTAATCGGGCATCCGAATCAGAATAGGATGGCCCGATTTAATATTATGCCCAGCCCTGCTGACCATACTGATGCCAGAATGGCAAGCCATCAAGTTATAAAACCTTGTTTCATTGGCTGAATTTTCAATACAGTGAAAATGGTGGCATGATTATTCGATTTTCAATTGTATTCAAATTATAATTTCCATACATTGGTATTTGATCAATGCAACAAATTTTGGCAAATTTATCATTCCTCAATCACTATAGCCTACTCCTTTGTGTGTCACCATATAGCCACAGGTCCGAGCTTTAAATTAAGCACCAGTCATAACATTTAACATCCTGCTCAAGTTAGTGATGCGCCCAAAATAGAGAGCAGAAACCCCCCCCCCCCACCTACACCCCCCCCCACCTACCTCCCCACCTACACCCCCACCTATACCCCCACCTACACCCCCACCCCCTACGTACACCCCCACGTACACCCCGCCAACTACACCCCCACCACCTACACCCCCACCTACACCCCTTTTCACCACAGCTCCCGAACGAAGAGATCTGAAACTTTTTGACTTTTATGACCAAATTTTATTGGGGTGATTGTAAGACTATTTGCATAATCCTACGTGCAAATTAAGCATCATGGGAAAATTCAAAATTGCGGCCACGAGGTCCTCAGAATGTCATGTTTTCAGTCTTTTCTGACCATTTTTTTCATTCAAATATTTCTTGCCTAAAATTGATTTTGTCAAAACCACTTATTTTCCATCATATTAATTAGTTTTTAGAGAAAATATAAAAAAATAAAAAAAGAATTCAGAAAATTGGTCCAACAAATGGGCAAAAAATTGCTCCTGCTAAGATTACTGTCGTCACTGTGACATCACTATGGACATATTGGATTCCCCACCTCCACCTCCAGGCTGGGACAGACCCAGGCCTGGTAGGGTTAAGCATCACATATTCGAGTCAAATCCTATCAAATTTGTGTGTATTTGGAGAACAATATTTTCTATTGGACCCCACCCTGAAAATTGTTTGCTGCGCCAAACAGAGGGTGTGCTCAAATTATGGAGATCAAAAGCTCTGCTTCATCATTTAGTATGTTTATTTATCCGTTGACCCTATCATAACAACTCATTACAACACGATATGGATACAATTAGCAGTCCCCAGAAGATGACACCATCGCCGTCCCCCCATCTTCGCTAAACCAAGTCTAACAGTAACACTACACGTGTTGCCTTGGCTGAACATAACACATTATCTGATCAGAATACAGGTCTGGTGATGTCATAGCGCTATAAATATTCCGTGGTCCATATTACATGTAGGAGAAGTGCAATGTATGACCTCTTTAAAATTCAAATTTGATTGGCTATTCGAAGGAAATTAACATCAATACACCCACCACTTGCCATATTCGGAGATCACACGAGCAGACATCAAAGAAAATCCTAGCTGCTCGGTGTTGGCAAGCTCCTATCTTGATTCGCTATATGCCATCACGTGCGTTTCCCGGTCTGAACAGTTTACCCTCTTCGTTAAGTCAAGGTAAATGACGGAACGTTAGTGTAGTATTTAAATTGAAAATGTGAAGATGCCGTCCCCCCACCTCCATTAGAACCCTTGTCTCATGGTGATGCCACATGACATCTCTTCCCGAACCATAGATTGAATTCTGTGCTGCTCCATAGAGCCTTTCTCATGTTTACCTGTGAACTGTCACACACACAACTATCCTCTAAAGTTACAGGTATACCAGTATCTTTATCTTCATATGGAAAAAGCTAACACATAGAATATTTCTTACATGTGAAGTAACATTGTTAATTCAGGGATGCAGAACTTTCTCCATTATGAGACCCTATATCATATGAAGTGGTTCTCTGAAAACCTTAATAAAGCATCATAATGGCATAATCCTGTTCAAACCGCTCATCAAAACACTTCTAAGTTCTACAAATTCGTATGAAGTGCCCTCAGGCAAATTGTTACAGCCAGGACTGACTTGGATTTATATACATGTAAAACGTGTCTGTCCAAAATCAAATTTTGACCAGTTACTTTTTTTTCCGTTATCATGGCTATCAGGGTTTTATATTACGCTAATTTGGACACACCCTCTGTCTGGCAGGGCAAATTTTTTTAGGCAGGGTAATGCACCCAAATTACTGAAAATATTCCAAGTCTTCGAATTCTGGCAAAATAGGTATAGCCTTCGAGTTAAACATGGGGCTTAATTGTTGAGGAATCTCCATGAACAGGTAAACTGAACATTGACTTTCAATGCAAAGAAAATACTTTTTGTTATTATTTTTTTTTTTTTTTAGATTTGTTTTTCTTTCTTATTTTCTTTTTTTTTTCCGGCTCTTTAATTTGGGCACAATGTTTAACGTTGTATCCAGGGTGTAATCTAAAGCCTAATCTAAAACCCTGACTATGCTTGTTCCGTGTATGAGTCTCTGGCTAACACTACGCCCCCCAGGAGCTCATTAATGCTACTTGGTTGAGGACCCCCCCTCCCTCCCCCACTCAATTCCATCTCCTTGACTGATAATTACAAGTATACCTTCTGTTGGTCTATCAAGTTCAATAAATTTATGTTGACCCAGTTATGCTAGTTTCAGTTCTAAGAGTCTGAGCTCCTCAAGTATCCATCATTGATATACATCACTTTCCCCATTCTTCCGTTATCATTTCTGTATTACCTACTTCGCCTATCAAGAATCAATAAATTTTTGCTGACACATACATGTACATACATGTATGTAAGTACTTCAGTTTTGAATGCCAAAGTCTGTGTCACTACATGTAATGTATTAAGCTACATCAATGAAATTTTTCTGCTACACTGTACATATTCTCCATTCCTCAATTATCATTTTCTCACTGGACTGGCATCCTGGGAATTTGTTCTTGAATACCGTAGAGTCTTTGTATGCCAGTCGACTCGGCACAAATATCATGGAGGAAAGAGAAAATTCCGGGCGTAACCAGTAAATTAACTACTGAAGTATCATACAATGTGAAAAAATACTGATAGCATTTAGAGTATGAAAAGAATTTGTCTTTCTTTTTCATGTCTTGACTCAAAAGCCTTTTAAAATGTCATATCAGCTTTTGTGTTCATGATTTATTATATTATGTGAGTAAATATTTTGACTATTTAGTAACTTTAAGATTTGAAATATTGAGCTTTTCAAGTTGACCCTGACCAAGTTATACATGGTTAAACCTGTTCTCTAGTACTGACTGGCCTGCATCTGGTATCTGTAGAAAAAAAAATTATGTATATTCTGACATTTGGTATTTGA
The DNA here is from genome assembly GCA_036873755.1 of Hanleya hanleyi. NCBI lineage: Eukaryota > Metazoa > Mollusca > Polyplacophora > Lepidopleurida > Hanleyidae > Hanleya > Hanleya hanleyi. The sequence goes on from JAVTVY010048857.1 coordinate 49,544, forward strand.
AAATATTTTGTTTTTGCTCCTCTGACTAAAAATCTGAAGGGGGGTTTGTTGTTGATCTTTCTGTCTTGTCCTGCCCATCATCATCATTATTTTCACAGTATGAAGGTTAACAAGCCTTCCCAAATTTACTTCACATATCCAACTGGCAATGGACTAGAAGCCTACTGAAGATGATGAAGATGGCAGACCTTGACATAATAATCATGTAGACTTATTATATGGTAAAAGTTCAATGAAATTAGCACAAAGCACTCCTTTTACAGGTCAGATTAGCTCATGGAAGTACATTCAAACAACAATATCTCTTAAAAGGGTATTGTTACTTATATACTTACCAATTCATACCACATAGGCAAAGGGAATGGACTATAAGCCTACATGTAGTTCAAGATGATCAACTGACCTTGAACTTTATTTAGGTCAAATTATGGGACAGGTACAATGCCATAAGAGAAAATGAGCTAACCTATCAACAAGTATGTGGCAGATACATCTAGTTATTGACGACTGACCACACTCTTTCATGTCTTTAGTATGGAAGATGACCAAATTTACTATAAATTTGGGGTAATACCCTATTTTGAATTCTCCAATAATGTATTATTTTTTCACAGTGCGACAGCTAAAGCCCCGGTCACACAGTCAAGAATTGGGTAGGCAAATCACCGCGAACTGGAAAATCATGGCCGTTCTTGGCAATTCGTACAGGCATCTTGCGGGGTTCGTCGCAGATCGTGACCGTTCTTGGCTATTCTCAGACGGAGTACGAAAGTTTTGAAATGTTCAAAACATTAGCCGGCCAAGTACGATTAAATGGTATACGTATGGCATTCTTGGCACGATCCTAACTGCGTTCTCGCATGCATTCTCCTCCTATCGTGTATATTCGTGGGTAGTCGTAGTAGTTCTTTCGGTCACAAATCAGCAAGAATGCCGTACGCATTGTACGATTGCTGGACGCATTGTACGCCTCTTGTACGATCATACTACGATACTGCATGCATTCGTACTCACATCGTACTGCATTCATACTCACATCGTACTGCATACGTACTTATTCGTAGCAGATTATCGAGCATTCGTAGTGGGTTCGCGGGCTGTCGTGTTGATGCGTAGGTCATTCTTCATTGAATCGTACTGCATGCGTACTCATTCTTGATGATTCTTGTTAAATGCTTATGGCTGTCGTACAAGGACCTATGGCATGTATAAGGGATTCATAGGACAGTTTCAAAGAGACCCTCTACAGGCGAATTGACACGAATCGACAAGATTAAAATATTCGTGGTTATTGGCCGGCATTCTGCACCCAATTCTTGACCGTGTGACTGGCGCTTTGACCACAATCACTTGCAGGTAGAAAGTAAAGCTCATTGAACACCGATGCTGCAGGTCTTTTATCTCCTAATCTGTATGAATATACCAACAATTTTTTCAGATTCAAATAATATAATTTAGTTTGTAGTCCACTCTACATGTACATGTAGCTTGATGGAGATGACAAAAAATGGCAGCTTAAGGTAATTTTATAAAAAAAATCGCTCAGAATGGTTTTGAATATATTGTGCTCGTAAACTTGAGACAGACGAACCAACAGAAGCATAGACAAGACAGAAGCAAGATGCATGTTCTACTTGATTGACAGGCATTGATACCAAATGTTTAAAGAACGTTAATTTCCCTCAGTTTTGGGAAGCTGTAGTTGCAAGTATAATGATTCATTTATCATTGTTAGTTCCAATATACCGGTACTTGTAAACATGGATATATTTTATTAGTCTAATATATCGGGTTTATAAGTCTACGTACATAAAAGAACCAGACAGTTTGTTGTCTGAATGAAATATTTTAAAGTGATTATTTTGATGGATTTTTCCATAAATACCTCTGATCAAGGATTTCAAAGGGAACGATTTTGAGGAATGTGTTTGAAAATGAGTCAAGTACTCCTGACATATTAGCTTACGATATAGTTCAATGTCACCATTTAGTTGGAATTTTCATATTTTAAATAGAATTTTTACGAGATTATGAACAACCAAGTCTAGCGTGTTGAGTGCAATTCATCATACAAACGGAAGCAAACATCTACAATTTCATTGGCTAATTCTTATTTTCTCACGCTATGGTCTTTATAAATTGTAAATTTGATGTACATGTATAATAGAGTACATACATGTATTCTGTATAGAGGGTAGGAGGGGGAGGGGTTGGGGGGGATGGGGAGATAAAGTTGATTGGCTACTCATGAGAGGTTGAAGATATAAGAACTATAATATGTGTACGCTACTAAAGTAATTCTGCGAAACCCACTACATGTATGTATCCACAAATTCAGTGGAATTCGCACTCTTATTGTAGTTCCGTACTTTGTACTTTTTGAAAGCTGTAGGTCATGTTTTGTCCAGGATTTTAACTATACTACTGGGTTACTATACCATGACCTGATTCACAGCAAAAACTTGTCAGGGTCACCTTGAACGTGTTATCTCGGGAATACTTGTATGTAGTATCATGTAAAAATCATGTACTTGTATATCTGTCAGAATGTCTAGACTGAACGAAGTTGGTATGTGCTTTTAGGTTGTCTGACTTCCGAAAATATAACTTTATTTTCTGAGGGTTTACAAATATACTGTCTCAGTTCTTTGCTGAGGGGATCTGACATCGTGAACAGTTGCCAAAAAAAAGTTATGGCAAAGAAAAAAAAGAAAATATAATATTTTCAGTCGACAAGAGGGAGCAAGGGCATGAAGGGTAACACAATACAAATCACAAAGTCAACACGAATGTACAATATAAAAAGCAAATGAGAAAGAATTTACACATATCTGCGAAAGAAAATTTTAAACAAGCTAAAACTTAGTCATGCAAAATATTTGATTTGCTCTGCAAACACCTTCTGATAACGAACGTAGCACTTTAATACTTAAATTGAATTTTTGAAACAGGATACAAATGTTTGGTGACCGGGTGCTGTACTGGCTGGGCTGATCAGTGTCCAGGATAATAGTAACTGTGAGCACTCTCGTGTTCTGGCACATGTAGGCACCATCCAATCTCAGTAAAACTCAGATATAATATCACGGAATATTATATCTGAATTCAGCCCTATATAAATCCCATGCGAATTTGAAACTATATTTGTTAGCCAATCAGGTGGCTAGCTTGTTGAAATCACGCCCACAGTAATTACACACAGTAGCATGTGGACTAATATATATACATTATCAGAAAACAGTATCCGAATATGGGACCATTTCCAGACGGCCTGCACGGTAAACAGTGAAGATCAAAGAGTTTACTCCTGTCGAAACGTCTGGCTTTGTTAGAGGGTAGAAAATATCAAAAGATTGTGCCGCACGAAGATGTTAATCTCCGTGAAGTAAACGTGTATCATTGTCAGAGAGAAAAATCAGAAATTGTCGTGCTTGGCTTATTATGGGATCTCACAGAATATTGGCGAACATTTTGCACGAGGTTTTCATAGCGTTAAGTCTAGATGGTATTCCCCTGATTTACCATCTTGGTTTACCTAGATTGGGCACCATCATGATATGACTGAAAAAATGTTGAAAACGACATTAAATCCTACTCACTCACTCACTCACCTAGACTGGATGAGTCTCTATTTCATATGTACTATTTATCAATAATAGCTAAATGACATTTAATTAAAAACAAAAAAAATGGAAAATACAATCTGGGGAAAAAAAACGAAATAGAGACTGGACGTTTTGATGGGTTTCATGGACTGTAAATGTTCGATTTGGAGGCATGGCTTGCCTGAATCATTGACTTTTTTTCACCTTAGTCGCAACAATTGTAACAATTTCATTCTAACGCCATACTGTGACGTCACGGTGGTAACGTCATTCTCATTGCTGACATCACCATAGGTAACATCATTCCCATTGTTGACGTCACATGAACGCATTGCTTCCAGCGTGTATATATATGAATGAACCAATCAAATACTTCGATTGGGGAGCGAGAACGAAATACAGAGTTTTCATTGGTGGCAAAAAATGCATCATATACTGTGCACCTTTTCCTGCAAAGTTAGCTCCCTTGTGACGTGTCCAGTCCCTGTTTCAAGCATTTCTTTATTACCCCTGAAATATACATATGAAACAGGGACTGGATCCAGTCTTATCACTCACCCTGATGCGAAGTTCAATAAAAAATGGAGCAGACCCGAATGTAAATAAAAATTGTACCATCTGTTCCTCTACGATAATCCCTCTAATAATTCAATCCCCGTAACAAAATTCAATCACCCGCAATTTTGGAGAAAAAAATTCAATCAGCTGCTGAAATAAATGTGATCACCCTCTAATATCAATGAAATAAAGAAGAAATATTGGTTTATAAGGATGAGTTTGAACCGTTTTGTCAACTTCCTGTTCTAATCAATTCGATCACCTCTGATTTTATAGTAGAAAATTTCACTTCCTGTGATTGAATTATTGAAGGCATTTCCCTGAGTATCTGATCAACAAATTATACATGCCCTACCATACCACGTTTGCAGTCTTCTAATGATCTTATCATACTGAAATGTTTATTATTGTTATTTTGTGTGTCAAATCAATAGCTTTCACAGCTAATGTTTACATTTATATTAACCTGCCACTTTAAATAAATTTTGACTTGAAATGAATGAACTGAAAAAAGAAACAGCCTCTGGATTATGCCAAAAACATAAAAAGAAAGTACAGCCAGTACTTGATATTAAACCACTCAAAAATCAATGAGCCTGGTGAACACTAATTGATCACATGAAAACCCATTTCTAATGTTGCCCATTATTCAGGACTTTCGATCAACTTTTCTCGTGACAAAGTTTAGAAGTTGTTTAAAATTAAATTCTGAAAATTTGCATAGCTATCTGTGGTTCTCTTTTTGCAGTGTATTTCATGCTGACATTCTTGTTATTATGCCCCCCCTCTAACTAGAGGGGGGGCATATAGCGATCGCTTTGTCCGTCCGTCCGTCTGTCCGTCTGTCTGTCTGTCCGTCTGTCCGTCTGTCCGTGTGTCCGAATTTCTTGTCCGAGCAATATCTCGGTTAATATTTGATGGACAGGATTGAAACTTGCATGGAATGTGGCTAGTGCGTCGTAGATGTGCAGCGTTGAGTTTTTTCCGAGTTCGGGTATAATTTTCAAGAGTTATGGCCCTTTTTCTGAAATCTCTGTGAATGAGACTTGTCCGGGTTGGATCTTGGTTAATATTGTATGGACAAGTATGAAATTTGCATGATATGTGGTCAGTGCCCCACAGTTGTGCAGCGTAAAGTTTCTTCATGTTTCGCTTATATTTTCAAGAGTTATGGCCCTTTGTTCCTGAATTCTTCGTGAATTGGGACTTGTCCGGGCTGGATCTCGGTTAATATTGTATGGACAATTATGAAATGTGCAGGATATGTTGTCAGTGCCCTGTAGTTGTGCAGCGTGAAGTTTCTCCGCGTTTCGCATATATTTTCAAGAGTTATGGCCCTTTTTTGTTCAAATTTGTGTGAATTGGGACTTGTCCGGGCTGGATCTCGGTTAATATTGTATGGACAATTATGAAATTTGCAGGATATGTGGTCAGTGCCCTGTAGTTGTGCAGCGTGAAGTTTCTCCACATTTCGCATATATTTTCAACAGTTATGGCCCTTTTTTCTTCAAATCTTTGAGACTTGTAGGGCTGGATCTCAGTTAATATTGTATGGACAAGTATGAAATTTGCATGATATGTAGTCAGTGACCCATTGGTATGCAGCGTGAAGTTTCTCTGCTTTCGGTTATATTTTCAAGAGTTATGGCCCTTTGTTTATCAAAACTAAAGTGAATGGGATATATTCATTTGTCCAGGCTGGATCTCAGTCCATAACCGATTTGGACCAGAAAAATGGCTATATTATATGTTATCCTACATTCCAAAGCAGACAACATAGGTCCTGAAATTAAAGTATGAAGTTGCCCCAAAAAGAGTGAATTGGGTGCAAAATTCAAAGTTCACTGATCGCTTCATAATTTCACCACAATATACTCCCAAGGAATGTAGGTCTCATAACCAGGTCACATTTTCGGATTTGGCGAAAGCCCTGGCGGCCATCTTGCATCGAAACATCGTATTATCACTTGTTGGCTGATACTTGGAATATGTATTATGTGAGGCATGGCAAAAAAAGTGACAGAAACAGAATTTGTATAATTATCCAAATTAGGCCTCCACCAACCAATAAACAACAGAACAATGGCGGGGCAGTGTCGGATTAAAGCGGAAGGGGGTGGCATACAATTGAGCAATCTCTGATTGCTTCCTTCCTGTGTTTGTCTTGTGTTACTATTGTGCCGCCTGGTAACTTGACTGACCTTTTTCCTCCCAAAACTATTATTTCTCTTAATGGCAACAAGTCACAGAAATATTTTCAACCTGTTAGTGGTTATTTCAAACCTGATATGTTCAATTCTAACCCTGTAATCAGCCAATGAATGCCCGAGTTTGTGTTTGTGAGATATTGACAACATTATTTATTCATAAAAAATATTCTGCCTTTTGCACATAATTGAGAGCTGATCAGCTGCTGGTTCATATAATTTCACATTGCCCTATCTTTTAAAGCAGGAGAATATTTTGAACTGGTGATAGTTGGCATATATTTTCATGCAATATTTGCCAAATTATACATTACTCTAAGTGTACATGTAATGACACTTTATTTGAATACTGGGAAAATGTAGCTACATAAGTGTATGTATAAAATTTTGACAGCTATGACTGGGTCAAAATATTCTCCTGAGTTAAAAGATAGGGCAAACTGAATTATACTTGTATGAACCAGTCGCTGATCAGCTGAAGTCGAGGTTCACTGCACAGACAGGCTCTTTGTTCACTCAATAATGTGCAAAAGGGGGATTGCAATGCTCCTTGTCAAAACTGTTGGCTGAAAACATGTAATATTTTAGTAATGCATAAACAGGGTGACTATTTTAGATGCTTTCAATGCCATACCCTGTGTTCAGTCTTGCAGGCGTGTCGAGGAGTGTAACGATAACAGCAGCCTACCTCATGACCGTGACCAATCTGGGTTGGCGAGAGGCCATCAAGACGATCCGCGGGGCTCGTCAGTGTGCTAACCCCAACTACGGCTTTCAGAGACAGCTGTTGATGTTTGAAACTGTCGATCTAGAACAGGTCCGTACAATCTAGTCTCATATGTTGTTCTGATTTTGATGGAAAATTGAATTGCCCTTGCACTCAATCATGTTTGAGGAGCATATCATTTTCCAAAGCTTAAATAATTAGTCCTGCAAAAGTTTAGCACATGCTTGGACATGGAAGAACTATATTCTGTTTGGAAATGTAAAAATTCCTAGGCATTTCATTTTTGTCCCCCGCTACTTAGTAGGGGGGGGACTTAGAAACACCGGTGTCCGTAATTCCGTTATTCCGTAATTCCGTAAGATTTTCTTGTCCGGACAAGAACTCGTGAACAATTTAATCGATCAACTTGAAACTTGGGGTGTGCCTTGACATTGGCGAGAGGACGGTTGGGATTGTTTTTCAGCAATGTGCGTAATCCAATATGGCCGCCGTCAGCCATTTTGGATTATAAGCAGTTGGATCTTAGATTTTCTTGTCCGGACAATAACTCGTGAACGATTTAACCGATCAACTTCAAACTTGGGGTGTGCCTTGACATTGGTGAGAGGACGGTTGGGATTGTTTTTCAGCAATGTGCATAATCCAATATGGCCGCCGTCAGCCATATTGGATTATAAGCAGTTGGATCTTAGATTTTCTTGTCCGGACAATAACTCGTGAACGATTTAACCGATCAACTTCAAACTTGGGGTGTGCCTTGACATTGGTGAGAGGACGGTTGGGATTGTTTTTCAGCAATGTGCGTAATCTAATATGGCCGCCGTCAGCCATATTGGATTATAAGCAGTTGGATCTTGTCCGGACAATAACTCGAGAATGATTCAACCGATCTACTTCATATGTGGGGAGTGCCTTGACATTGTTGAGAGGAGGATTAGGATTGTTTTTCAAGGACGTGCTTAATCCAATATGGCCACCATCAGCCATATTGGATTTCATTGGATTTTAAGCAGTTTGATCTTGTCCGGACAATAACTGGAGTACGATTCAACTGATCTACTTCAAACTTGGGGAGTGCCTTGACATCGGTGAGAGGACAGTTGGGATTGTTTTTCAGCAATGTGCATACTCCAATATGGCCGCCATCAGCCATATTGGATTATAAGCAGTTGGATCTTGTCTGGACAATAACTCGAGAATGATTCAACCGATCTACTTCATATGTGGGGGAGTGCCTTGACATTGTTGAGGAGAGGATTAGGATTGTTTTTCAAGGACGTGCTTAATCCAATATGGCCACCATGAGCCATATTGGATTTCATTGGATTTTAAGCAGTTTGATCTTGTCTGGACAATAGCTGGAGTACGATCCAACTGATCTACTTCAAACTTGGGGAGTCCCTTGACCTTGGTGGATCCTGATTAGGATTGTGTTTCATGAACGAGCATAATCCAATTGATATGGCTGCCATCTACCAGCAATATTGGATTATGTTGCATTTTAAGCAGTTGCATCTTGTCTGGTCAACAACTCTAGAATAATTCAACTGATCGACTTCAAACTTGCAGTTTGGCTTGACAGTTGTCATTGCTTTTCAGTTACCTGTGTAATCCAAGATGGCCACCAACAATCATCTTAGATTTTCAGCATTTAGATCTTGTCTGGACAATAACTCTAGAACGATTCAACCAATCTACTTCAAACTTGGGGAGTGCATGGACATTGGTGAGAGGACAGTTGGTATTATGTTTTATGGATGTGCATTATCCAATATGGGTGCCATCCGCTGTATTAGATTATGTTAAGCTCATCAGCGATATGTCCATTTTCAAATCATACTCTTCATCAATGATATGAGATATCATCGACCAAAAAAAATCGACCATAGAGGTCCATGGCCCCCGCAGCAGCAGCGCCAGTTATGGTGGATTTAATCCACCATAACTGGTGCTGCTAGCGGGGGACATGGACCTCTATGGTCGATTTTTCTTATTATTTTTTCTTTCATTGTTTGCTCTCTAACTTGGGCGTATCCTAATTTGGGCACAATGTTTAATGTTGTATCTAGGGGGTAATCTAAAGCTCTGATGGATTAGATCAGCCCCACATTTTGGGTTGAGATAATACTATTGCTGTGACTGAATGATAAAATTACAGTACCTTGTATAATACTGGCAGTGACCTCTGGTGAAGAGGAGAAGAGAACGTTGAGAACAGCGAGAGCAGAGGAAAGACATGCCTCACGTCCATCCAGACCTACGATCTCGTACTCACACACATGAGAAAGATACTTCTTCAAGGGCACCTGCACCTGCTCCCACTCTGTCACTGCAAGTTGAAAGATATACAACAATTATATAATTTCAAAGGACTGGTTTTTGTATTACTCCAAGATAGAGGTAGACTACGTTGTTAAGAAATAAAAACCCAGCCACAATATTAGTTTTATAATTTCTCATTGACAATGTTGAATCAACACTGCTGAACAGGATAATATGTTGTGCGTGAGTGAATCAACATGCTGAAGAGGATGGTGTGTTGAATCAGCACTGCTGAACAGGATAATGTGTTGAAATAACACCAGTGAACAGGGGGGTGTGAGTGAATAGAACACTGCTGAACAGGATAATGTGTTGAAATAACACCAGTGAACAGGGGGGTGTGAGTGAAACAACACTGGAGAACAGGGGGTGTGTGAGTGAATAGAACACTGCTGAACAGGATAATGTGTTGAAATAACACCAGTGAACAGGGGGGTGTGAGTGAAACAACACTGGAGAACAGGGGGTGTGTGAGTGAATAGAACACTGCTGAACAGGATAATGTGTTGAAATAACACCAGTGAACAGGGGGGTGTGAGTGAAACAACACTGGAGAACAGGGGGTGTGTGAGTGAATAGAACACTGCTGAACAGGATGGTGTGTTGAAACAACACTGATGAACAGGGGGTGTATGAGTGAAACGGATTGTGTGTTGAAACAACACTGGTGAACAAGGGGTGTGTGAGTGAATCAACACTGCTGAACAGGATGGTGTGTTAAAACAACACTGGTGAACAAGGGGTGTGTGAGTGAATCAACACTGCTGAACAGGAAGGTGTGTTGAAACAACACTGGTGAACAAGGGGTGTGTGAGTGAATATACACTGTTGAACAGGAAGGTGTGTTGAATCAACATTGGTGAACAGGATGGTGGGTTGAGCAATTGAGTGGGTGAGGGAATATGATTTAACATTTTCAACAATATTTCAGTCATATTAATTATGACATTTGGGTCATCTTCCTTTCTACACAAGGGAACCCCATGGGTGCTACAGTTAGTCTTGTACTGTGACAAGCTGAGGAGCTGAGACCCTTAATTCGTTCAATGACCTGGAGTGTGCACAGTGACAGCCCATGCCAATCACAAGAAGCTTCATGGGACTGCGGTACAGGATGATATGTCAAATTAACAGGAGTGGACAAGATGGTGAGTGGATGGACAAAAGAACCACCAAAATTCTCTCATTCAATTTTCATGACACATGGTCATAGGATGCCTGATATACACACTGAATGTGTGATCAACAACAGCATGCTTATAGCTGAGCACTGTTGTCAACTTGCTGAATTTGTCATTATAACAAATTTGCTAATGAGGGAGGGAGGGAATTTGGCTTAATGTCACACTCAAGTTTGTTTCACTCATATGGTGACAGTCAGTTTGGTTGGTGGAGGAAGCCGGAGTACCCGGAGAGAACAACCGCCCTTCGGCAAGTAACTGACAGACTTTCACACATGGACCAGCTGGGTTCGAACCCGTGCCGGTTCAGCGGTGTGAGGCTAGCGGTCACCAGCGAAGCGCCTTAGACCACTCGGCCACCGAGGGCCCAATTTGCTAATGAACAGAGAATGGGTGTCTCAAGGTACTTTCGTTTCTGGCAACTAATGAATACTCATGAATAATGATTGTCATTATAAAAAGGGTCAAATGTATTAGCTACATACCATATAATTATCGGATTCATCCTGTTAAAATAATACTATAATGATCTGGTCCAGTGATTTGCTTTCTCACTCCTGACAAGTATAAACCATCCCATTCTCACCAAATAAGCTTGGGTTAAGACGGAAGCTTGGCTTGCGTTTCTCTCAAGTGGAAATTTTAAAACCCATAATCAGATGGTAAAATGGGTTCCTTCTAAATGCATTTAATGGTGAAATGCAAAGGTTTTCATATTTTCCTTTTTCTCAATGGGCCATTTAATGATGGAAATATCAACCTAACTACTTCATTTGATTTTATTCAAAGTATTTTGTCTCCTGGTAGCTTTTGAAAAGTGCTTCGAAGTTGATATCTCAAGCCTGTCCGATTGCAGAAATGAAATCCACATCGCTTATCTGCCCTTGTTTGATGCTGATTTGTGACGTCACATCAGACCACTTGGCCCGTCGTCAATACTTGTAATGTTGAGTCTCCAGGTGGCTGGTCTGATGTGACGTCACAATCAATGAAAGATGAGAGATGACGTGTTGCAAATCTGAATTCAGCTGGACTAGGGGTACCAACTTTTGAAACGATTCTAGCAGACAAGATAATTCAAATTAATCTAAGTGAAGTAGATATACTGGTATTTCTATCATTATTCAACCTATAATAAATGTAAAACAGAGAATTTAAAAACTTTTGCATTTCACCTTTAATCGCAAACTCTAAGAGTGCAACGACAAAATTAGGAGAATGAAAAGCTGAAGCATCAGGTCTTCATAGCCGACCTACCTAAGGATTCTACCCCTTGTTCTGTGGTGGACAGAAGCTCAAAGATGTGCAAATAGACCTCAAGGGCGTCACTGTGACTGTACCTGAAACACAATTACCATACATGTATATCAACTATTGATAGCCAAGCTATAACAACACTTTGCATAACAATTCAAACTTGAACCATTGAAATGATCAAACCTCTGAATATATAACTTCTACAAATGGTTGTATTGTGGTCACATACAGGATGTATATATATGCCTATTCATGTGGCTGGGCACAAAAGGCAACGAAACCAGCAAAAAGATAGTTCGAGAACAATTAGTTGCAGCGCCATAATATAGACCATGATAAATTGACTAACAACACCTACAAGACCTCTTATCTTTATATCATCAGTAGGTAGTTGAATAGGTATTCTTCACTAGTCTGACATGCTGTTTCTGTCTTGCCAACAGCATTTGCTAAACTGGTTATCTCTGGCTTGTCAGATCTGTTAAAATGGTTAACTATCTCCATTTCATTCCCATGATGTTAATCTCTGATCAGGCTACACCTAGAAGCACTTGTTAGACTGGTTATTTTGAAGATATATCTCAATCACACTGTGAGGCATTTACTACAGCTGCACGTGTAGAGCTGTAGTCTTACCCTATCTGTTGCACAGCCTCCAGTAATGCATGGATCATCTCTGCTGTGGCCCAGTCTTTACATAGGTCATCGTCCAGCTCTAACAACTTGTCCAAAAAGTCACCCGTCTTCTTCAACAGATCAACTGAGAAACACAAATAAGAAAAAAAGGGCAAGACTTTCATGTTCACTGAATATAAGAACTAAATATATCTTACTCATATCACTTCCACAATTCAAGGATTCTTAAAGGACTTTCTAAGGACTGATAACACTTATACAAAGGGCCTTTTGAAGGTGGTGGAATATGCTTGAAGGTCATTGGATGCTGTCTTGGAAAGGACCTATGTCGAATGCAGCTATATACAAATTATGCATGTACATATTTGCAAATAATCAAATTTGAAAGTATAAAGTAGATGTAATTGTTTTTGCATTGTAGTACAGGAAATCTTCAAGGACTTTTTATCAGATGGCATTATTCACTGACATTAGCAAAGTGGAGTTCAATTACTTGCAAGAGTTTAAGGTGTTAGTGAAATGAGTTGTTGTTACAGGGTATTTTGGAAAATGCTGAAAAGCGTATGCCTGAATATGATAATGTTTGGGCAGTTCTTTTAGGGCCTGGACTTGTGTATATTAAATAATGAGATTGCAAGCAGGAAACACAACAAAAAAGGGAAAACCTAATATTAAACTGCACCACTTTTGGTCCAACTAAATAATATACAATATGGGAGAAGCTCCTATAAAATATAAGAAAAGAAAGATTACCATAATAATAAATACGAAGCTGCGCATCTGAAAACCCCTCGGCTCTGGGCGCCAGCCATTCATAATGTATTCAATTTGAAGCAAGACTTCAGGAACACCAAGCAGTCAAGTGACAAATATACAGATTATGAAAAATTTTGCCATTAGAAATGGCCTCTAAGGTTTATGTCCAATCAGAGAAGTCGGTATTCATTACATAAGTCTGTTGATGCATCGATGATGTATACCAAATTTTGTCATAGAGCATTTGAAAATTATCAGAGATAGAGATCATTAATGATTTCGCATAAATGAAAGATGGCCGCCCATCCTTCCCACCACTCAGAGAAACTGATGTGGTTATTCATTGCAAGTATCTTGATACATGGATGCTGTATACCAAGTTTCATATAGAACACTGAAATGGTATCAAAGATATACATCATCAAAGATTTTGCATAAATTAAAGATGGCCACCAAGGTTTCCGCCCAATCAGAAACACCAGAACTGCCATTTATCGTGAAGTCTATTGATGCATCGATGATATATGCCAAATTTTACATCGAGCACTCGAACGGTATCAGAGATAGAGATCATTAATGATTTCGCATAAATTAAAGATGGCCACCCATCCTTCCTGCCACTCAGAGGAACTGATGTGGTTATACATTGCAGGTCTCTTGATACATCGATGCTGTATACCAAGTTTCGTATAGAACACTTGAATGGTATCAAAGATATATATCATTAAAGATTTTGCATTAATTAAAGATGGCCACCAAGGTTTCCACCGAATCAGGGAAACTGGTTTGGTCATTCCTTTGAAGTTTCTTGATGCATCGATGATCTATACCAAGTTCACACACAGAACAGTGAAATGGTACCTAAGATACACAAGATTAATGATTTCGCATAAATTAAATATGGCCGCCAAAGTTACCAACCAATCAGGTCCAGATTCAATAGGATTCTGGGTCATGAGCATATGGATGTGCAGTGCAAGTTTGGTGTGCCTAGGGTAAGTCATTCTAAAGATATCTTGGTAACGAGAAAGCTGTGATGGTTTCGCATAAATTAAAGATGGCCGCCAAAGTTTCCAACCAATCAGGTCCAGATTCAATAGGGTTCTGCGTCACGCGCATACGGATGTGCACTGCAAGTTTGGTGTGCCTAGGGTAAGTCGTTCTGAAGATATCTTGGTAACGAGAAAGGTGTGACGGACAGACGGACAGACGTACATGATGACGACAATACCCTTCGGCCAAATTTTGGCCGAGGGGTAATATTGGTAAAGGCAATTAATTTTTAACATAAAGTGGACAATGAATTTTAAACAATTTCCCAAATATTTTGTATTATTTATAAATTAGGGAAATACATGTAGTTTAAAATTCATTATCAACTTATGGTTAAAACTGAATCACCTTTGCCAATATTTGTATGGTAATTTTTCTATTTCTGTATTTTACAGAAGCTTCTTCCATATTGTGTACTATTTATTTGAACCGAAAGTGATACAGTTTAATATTAAATTTGTCCATTTAATGTTATATTGCATGCTTGCACTCTCATCCTTTAACTATTTGTACTGCACATACATTGTCATTATCTTCTGACATATGCTTTTGAGAATTTTCCAAAATATTCTGTACCAACAACTTGCACTTCACTAACACCTAATTCTGGAACTCTGTCATTCAAGTGTTATGCCAGTCACATGCAAGAACAAATTTGAGGCATGTTTGCTCAACTTATATATTATCTAAGATTGAGCATCTATAGTACATGGTTTAACACTGACCTCAACCAGGGCAAGAAAATATACTAAAACTTACCATTTGTGGAACTCTGAAAGATGAACTTCAAGCTATCTTGCACTTCTTTGTGACCTTTAATGGCACTAACCCAGATACTGGACACATCTCTATTGCATAGACAAATGTACATCAACCTGTAATGTGAGAGAACAAATCCATCACAGACATCTGTAACAACCTATAACAGACATATGTGACATCACAAACATGTGACAGAACCTATTAGAGACATACAGGACAGAACCTATCACAGACATATGTGACAGAACCTATTACAGACATACAGGACAGAACCTATCACAGACATATGTAACAGAACCTATAACAGACATACCGTATGTGACATCACAAACATGTGACAGAACCTATTACAGACATACAGGACAGAACCTATCACAGACATATGTGACAGAACTTATCACAGGCATGACAGAACTCATCACAGACATTGGTGACAGAACCTATCACATAAATATGTGACAGAACTTATCAGAGACAAGTGACAGAACCTATCACAGACATGTGACAGAATACAGACATACATGACAGAGTGAGTGAGGGAATAGAATTTAACGTCGCTTTCAACAATATTTCAGCTATATCACGACGAACCAACTAAGCACCACCCAGCCCTGTTGTGTTCCCGATACTTCAAAGAAGAAATCTTTGAAGCAGCATGGAACCAGACACCCTCCATCCACCCTATAAAACACTGAGGACAGCATACAAGACACAGACAGGACGCTTACATGATGCAATAAAGACAAGTAATATTACAGTGCCAGACATAACATTATCAAGTTCCTGTTGCTTCTCAGCAAAATGCATTGAAGCAACAGGAACCTGTGCTCACCCAACCACCCGCCATACATGACAGAACACATCACAGACATTGGTGGCAGAACCTATCACAGCATCACAGACCAATGTGGCAGAACCTATCACGGATATAGTCCGGGAGCAGGTCGAAAAACCTGGAAATACAGTCCACCTAATGTTTTTTGATGGTTTCTATATCTTTTCGATGCGCTGGTCACGAAACCGGATGATGCCACCTTGGCATACTTGGGGAAATCGAAATATCCAAGATGGCCGCCATGAGGCATTTCCTGGTTATTATGTCATGCTGAATTGTCGCATGGATGATCTCGATCACTGATTGTGATATATTTGACTATAAATTTGGTATAAATTCAATCATTACATACGTCGCACAACAATTTGGCGAAAACAAACAAGAATAACAGGAAAAATTATTCAAGATGGCTGCCGTTGACCCTTTAAAATATGCCCGTCTCTTTGAAATATAAAGCGTTGAATTTATTGGTTACCTCAATCACCCATGGCTTTCAAAATGCTGATATATATGGCATATTTTCCAATGTCCGTAGACCATAGGGTACACCAGGGTGCGGGTGCACCACAGGTGTGTGCGCATGCGTACGATGACATCACTTTCGAGCTCCGAGCTCAGACTGTAAGAGCTCCGAGCTCAGGCTCCAAGAGCTCCGAGCTCAGGCTCCAAGAGCTCCGAGCTCGGAGCTCCGACATTGAGGCATGCCCAACCCCCGTCTTAACACAAGAGCTCCGAGCTCCAACAGCTCCGAAAGCTCCAAGCTCCCAACACATCCATGCGTACATCCAAATGCGCCCTAACATCAGGAAAACAGCCATGGCCATCTATGAACAGTATAACCTGCTGCCGCTTGAAATAAAAAGTGACCCCACGCACAGGTCCATCATGAAGACCAACCTCTTGTGTGACCTTAACGCTCTAGCATATAGCGTCATTGGAAGAGGATATGGGGTTACCGCCCACCAAGGCCCTGGAAAATAAGCAGAATGCGCGAACAACTGTTTCAGAACATGCTGCCTGACAACGGTATCCTGGACTGCTCGATGACGCTTAGGCTAAGAGCGATTCTGACCGAAGATTGAACTTTCTCAAACTATAGCTTCTGATTGGACAAGAGCTTACGAGAATTGTAAACATACCCAACGCGGCTATGATGTGCTGGTGGGGATAATAAAATGATTGACCTGGCATTCTTGTTGTTCTCTCATCTTTTTACACAATGGCGTCAATGTGTTATGCTAGAGCGTTAAGTTCACCCAAGAGCCCTTTTCCCACAATTCCGGACCTGCGCATGTGTGACATCGTCTATTAAGCACGTACCTTTGGACCTCACACCCCCATTCCTACTGTTGCAGAGCCATGACGGAGAGCCATTCCTATGCGACTCGCATTTTACAGCATGCTATTGTGAATTCACTCACGGGTTTACCGAGCAGTGGTTCGGTCCATGTTTGGAGATGGCGAGGACAACGAGGGGCGATGCCAGATCCTGAAAGAGTTCACAGAAGCGGTCCTAGACAGGGTCGACTCGATGGAGAGGTGTGCTATCACCCTCCACTACTGGACTATGACAGCCATTCTTGATGCCCAGCAGTGCTGGCCGTCATAGGCGAGCGGTCGCTCGCGCGCCTCATGCTCGCCTAAATTCCGATTATGGTGAGTATTGAAGCACTCACCATAATTTGTGCAAAACTTTTTAGTCAAAGTCCAAATGTGAACCATTTCCACTACCAAAATATTGTTTAGAAGAATGTCCAATTACAGACTAGGGAGACACAAACTATCAAGGTCCAGTGATTTAGTCACAAGCGTGTCAGTTGTTACGTTTCATTCCGCAAGTAAAAGCAATACCGGGTATGTTGTTGCTGTTGTTGTAAATCTACACTTGCCTCATGGTGGAGTTCTGTGCTATTTGCACAGTTACTCTGGCCACAAAAAGCTCTTGCATATTACTTCATATCCTTTGCTTTAAAATGGTGTCAGTTTTTATTGAGTTCTGGTCAACAACTTTTCAAATGCCGGTCTCAAAAAACACCGTTTGCAGTCATCCATCACAAAGGGGACATGGTTATATACAAATTCACCAAATTGCGGATTTGAGAAAAATCCGGAAGCGGACTTTGAGAAAAATCAGAGAGCAAACTTTGCAAATAGTATCTGTAGTCAGTGTTTTTACTCTAATTTGTTATTTATAAATCTAAAATGTCAATTATCATCAGCTACAAAAGGAACCATAACTTAATAAAACCTAATAAACACAGAGCTACAAAAGTGATGTATTCTCATTTTACCGATAATAAGAAAATGTTTTCCTGGCTCCCAGAGTCTAATTTGGCAGTATAATTTGGAGTCACTCGCCTAAACATTTCCAAGGAGAGTGACGGTTACTCGCCCATACTCGCCTTACAGCTTTTTGAGGTGAGTGATGGCTAGCTCTTCTGCATTTTCCTCACAGCCAGCACTGCCTAGGCTATGGACCACGAGCGCTCACACGAACCAGCGACGGCTCGTCGGCCTCACAATGGTCTTTGTCCTATTGACCCTGATGCTGTAGCAATGACAGATCTGTCTTACAGCGACAGAAAAGAACGGCTCTTTTCAGAGCCTCCATGTCTTCCAAACGAGAGACGGGTAACTAAGCTCAATGTTCACACACAGTACACACACACGCACCGTCGCACACTCACACACAGACACAATGCCATGACTTCGCCATGACTTCCAACAAAAACCATACCATTCGTCCTCCAGGACTAATGAGGGACACATGTTAATCCCTATATGTACAGACACTACCACCACCATCGGGCGTCACTTGCCATTTGGACCACGGATGGTCCTTCTCCACCCCAAACTCCTACCTTCACACCCCCCAGAATGACCGCTTTCGCTACCACTCTCACTGATGACGTCACCAATGACGCTACAGATGACGTGAACATCCCTCGAGTTGTGGATTACACCACGAGAGCTTCAAGCTGACAGCCTACACGGCCTATTAGGACCACGGATGGTCCCACAATCACTCAACAGATACCGCACGAACCCAAAAATGCCTGCTTTTAAGACTACGGCCAGACTGCACATGCGCAGAATGTTGAAACCAGACGACAAAGTAACCCAGTCGGATGGTTTCCCAGGAGATTATAACACATATAAGGGAAGTGAGAAGAGGTGCCGACATACTGACAGTCACATGGCTTCACAGTATAGTCTTCTAGTTAACCTATTATAAAGCACATACCAAGAATCTAACGATTTGTGATCTGTTATATCTCAGGTAGGCTTTTGTTGTATCTGTTCATGTGGCAACTTGGATGACATGATTACACGGCCCCTAGCACCAGCATAAGCGGTATTAGATACAAGTCTAGAGAGCTATGATGGAAATGCTCTGACAACTTGTATATTGGTAATTGATGAGCTGTGGCGCTGTGGCAACTCGTACACTGGGAATTGGTGAGCTGTATCGTCGTCAGCGAGCATCACGATGACACCTCTTATGGCCCAATCGGTCCACTATTGGTCCGTCGCGACCCCAAAACGTCTATTCAAATAACCTTTTTTCTGCGCATGCGCAGAATGATGCCATTTCTACCTTACAACCCATCCAGTTTAATGCTTCCCCACGAATGCTTCAAACTGATATCTCATACGGCCCAATCGGACCACTATTGGTCCACCTCGACCCAAAAACGTCCCTCCCAGTGCCCATTTTCCCAGCATTCCCTGTCTGCGCATGCGCAGAATGCTGAAAACGCACGACACATTAGCCCAGTCGGACGCTCCTTCACGAGAGCTTCACGATGACCCCTCCCACAGCCCACTACGCCAGCTATGGGCCATCTCGATCCCAAAACGTCCATTAAAATACCCTTTTTCTACTGCGCATGCGCAGAATGACGTCAGTTCCACCCCACTACTGTTGAGATAAGTTGGAGGTAGTATTATAAGTGGTATGAAGGATTAATCAATCTATACACCATTTTTTTAGCACTCGTAGACAAAAAATATATAGCTCAATTCCATATAGCGGCCAATCTAAACGATATACAGCGGTCATGTTGAATATGCTGGCGGCCATCTTGGATATTTTGATTTCCCCAAGGATGCCAGGCTGGCATCATACGGATTCTGAATCTGCATACACAGGAGATATATAATCCACCAAAAAACGTTAGGTGGGCTCCATTTCCACGTCAAGGCTCAAACTGGGGTTTGGCTCCTGGACTAATATATGTAACAGAACCTATCACAGACAGATGTAACAGAACCTATCACAGACAGAT
The DNA here is from genome assembly GCA_036873755.1 of Hanleya hanleyi. NCBI lineage: Eukaryota > Metazoa > Mollusca > Polyplacophora > Lepidopleurida > Hanleyidae > Hanleya > Hanleya hanleyi. Next base: position 69,732 of record JAVTVY010048857.1, read on the forward strand.
GTGACAGAACCCATTACAGACATATGTGACAGAACCTACCACAGACATATGTGGCAGAGCCCATTACAGACATATGTGACAGCATCACAGACATGTGACAGAACCTATTACAGACATAGGTCAACCTATCACAGACATATGTGACAGCTACCACAGACATACCTCACAGAACCTATTACAGACATATGTCACAACTTATCGCACACATACATGACAGAACTTATTACAGACATATGTGACAGAACTTATCACATACATATATGACAGAACCTATCACACATATGTGACAGAACCTATCAGACATATATGACAGAACCTATCAGACATATATGACAGAACCTATCAGACACATGTGACAGAACCTATCACAGACATATATGACAGAACCTATCACATATATATGACAGAACCTATCAGACATGTATGACAGAACCTATCAGACATATGTGACAGAACCTATCACAGACATATATGACAGAACGTATCACACATATGTGACAGAACCTATCACAGACATATATGACAGAACCTATCAGACATATGTGACAGAACCTATCACAGATATATATGACAGAACCTATCACACATATGTGACAGAACCTATCAGACATATATGACAGAACCTATCAGGCATATGTGACAGAACCTATCACAGACATATATGACAGAACATATCAGACAATATGACAGAACATATCACAGACATATGTGACAGAACCTATCACAGACATATGTGACAGAACCTATCACAGAGATATATGACAGAACCTATCACAGACATATGTGACAGAACCTATCACAGACATATATGACAGAACCTATCACACATATTTGACAGAACCTATCACAGACATATATGACAGAACCTATCAGACATATGTGACAGAACCTATCACAGACATATGTGACAGAACCTATCAGACATATATGACAGAACCTATCAGACATATATGACAGAACCTATCACACATATGTGACAGAACCTATCACAGACATATATGACAGAACCTATCAGACATATGTGACAGAACCTATCACAGACATATATGACAGAACCTATCACACATATGTGACAGAACCTATCAGACATATATGACAGAACCTATCAGACACATGTGACAGAACCTATCACAGACATATGTGACAGAACCTATCAGACATATATGACAGAACCTATCACAGACATATAAGACAGAACCTATCACACATATGTGACAGAACCTATCACAGACATATATGACAGAACCTATCACAGACATATATGACAGAACCTATCAGACATATGTGACAGAACCTATCACAGACATATATGACAGAACATATCAGACATATATGACAGAACATATCACAGACAAATGTGACAGAACCTATCACAGACATATGTGACAGAACCTATCACAGACATATATGACAGAACCTATCACAGACATATGTGACAGAACCTATCACAGACATATATGACAGCTATCACAGACATACTTGACAGAACCTATCACAGACATATGTGACAGAACCTATCACAGACATACTTGACAGAACCTATCAGACATATTTGACAGAACCTATCAGAGACATACTTGACAGAACCTATTACAGACATATTTGACAGAACTTACCACACACATACATGACAGAACATATTACACAGATATGTGTAATATGTAGAAAACATTCCTTATTCCTCAGAACACTCACATATACAGAAGTATCAGTTGGAGAAAAATAAGTTAAATTTCAAATGTACTATGCATATTGACATAGCATAGAGTTATCACTGATGAGTTAAATTAATGTTAACATCGCCCTTGTCTTAACTTTAAGCCAATCATCAATGATTGTATAGCAGACTTGCCAAACATGTCTTTTTTTATTGACCATCAATCCCCATAACCTAAATGGACATTCTCAGCTTATTTTCAGCCCTGAGAGTTGCAAACCTGAAATTGGATAAAATTTTGGAACAATAATTTAAGAAAAAGTTCATCAAAAACAAATTTCCACAAACTCCCATTACCAAGAAATAAAAAAATATACTTTACAGTAAATATTCCAATAATTCAATCACAGGAAGTGCAATTTCTCACTCCAAAAATATTAAGATGATCAAATTTATTGGAACAGAAAGTGACCTCATCTATGTAGTTCCTCTTATATCTAGAAGGGTCAAATTGAATCTATTAGACTGATTGATCAAAATTCAAGGCAAATCTGGGGATGATTGAATGCCAGGATGATTGAATTATTTAACACAGTGTTCAGTGTATCTTCTGATAATTATCAATAAAAAAACCCTGTTGTATTACTCATTACAAATAGTGCTAGGATTTTTTAATTCAGCTCTTTTTCAAATCTGGGTTATCATTATGATCAATTGATCTTGGCTGTTCCATATCTTGACCTAAATACTTCTTGAAATGAATACATAAAGCTATCAAACATACTCAGCAAACACAGCACCACTTGCCAGACAGCTGGGAAAATATGGAATTGCTCATACAACATTTTAACACCCACCCTACATGCCTCCTGTAATCTGGAGTCAATATCAGGCCATTAACATTATTTGGTTCTCCAGATAAAAGGCCTTAATTTGACAGACTATAAAGGCTCATAGAATCTAGCTAGGACATAAAACAATGGAATATGGATTTCACCTGTGTCAACACTTAAAGATGTAATCAGCCTCAAATCTGGGCTGAAATCAATGTCTCTCAAACTCAGCGAAAGTGAAGTATGTTACAACAGGTACAAAATGAAACACATTTGACCACAAAAAAATAAACTTGTTTCTACCATTCACGAGAAAATAGAAGGAATTTATCTTTTAAAATAAACAGCATGGCATGCCGTTTATTTTTCCACGGCCGTGTCAACAAGCGTATACACGTATGGTGCATTCTACCAACGTATGCTGTGCAACATTACCGAACCGTAGGCACAAGCCATGCCGTCATCCCATGGCTGCAGCTGTGCAGCATTCAAATTCGTGAGCGTCGCCACGTCACTCATACGTCACTGCGTGACGTCATTTTCCTCTCCGCATACAACACACACTCAATGGCGAGACAGAAAAGCCGTCGAAGCGGGCAGAGTTACAAATTTCTCTGACAAGATATTTCTGCATTAGTTGTATATGACGATCCCACTAACATCAAATATAATACATATGATGCTTTGGTAATCTCCCCTGCTGAAAAAACGCACAGGGGAGAGTTTACAAAATCCATCCATTTTGAGGCTGATTACATCTTTAATGTCACCATATTAAGAATATATTAACTGGTCTTTCATGTCTGATGATACCTGTACTGCAATCCCTCTAATAATTCAATCCCCATATCAAAATTCAATCACCCCAATTATGGGGACAAAATTAAATCGGCAATTTCGATCTAAATCATTGAAATAACAAAGATATAATGGCTTATCTGCACGATTTTAGACCATTTTGTTCACTTTTGTTCTGATAAATTTGATCACCCCCAGTTTTTATGGTGGGAAATTTCACTTCCTGTGATTGAATTATTAGAGGAATTACCATATCTACATATATATGTGCGCTTTGCAGCATAACCATTTCTTAACATAAAATCACCTCAATAAAATGTTGTAATATGGATATTAGGCAGGGAGACATATCTTTTTATTTGCAGTTAAATAAATTTGCAAAATAAAGCTCTGATTTCAGCATAAAACTTAAAAAAAAAAAATTCTTCTCCAATTAGAAAACTGATGGAAAGGACACTCCAGGGTAGTTAGGGTTATGCCCAAAGATGAGTTCTTTAAGGCTGGTTTGTGGCATGTCTACTGGTACAGATCATAAGGACAGATCAGGCAGATGGTCGAGTATCTGTTTTAAAGCTCTTTTATCAAAAATGTCAATTATATCCATGATACCAAAATAGAAGAAAGATATTATATCTGAGAATAATAGAAGCATTACTCCCAGATATCTTATTAAGACAAATTGTGAAATTTGTTGCTAAGAAATAAACATGTTTGCGGAGTTGTAGATCTTACCTACGTTGACGATTATGTTCATAAATTGGCAAAATAGCTTTAGACATTACTTTTGTTATTGGCTACAATGAACAAAGGAAATGAAATGCTAACTGATCTATTGTAAATTTTTGTCTAAAATAGCAGCAGAACTTTGTCACACTATGTTTCCATACATTGCAATACGATCATGTATCATGAATGTATGCATAACTATTATTAAATACAATATTCAACAGGGACTGTTCTGTGAAAGTAAAATTATATATTGCTTAGGCCATACAAAATTAATTCAATGTTTCTCAACTTCATGATTTTTCTGTAAAATAAAGGAGTTGGTGGGTGGCTTTTTATTTTATTCTATATTTTTGGAGGTGGAGCATAATGTTTTCAGCATCTTTATTTTCCTAAAAAAAAGTCCAGACTTGCTCACTAGTGATGCTTGCTGGATGATATCATCTTCAGACCTTTTTTTTTGCAAATTAAAGTTATTAAAAATAGTTTACTCGATAGATCCACATATGAGACAGGTATTTACCAGGTGTTACAGTTAATGAGTTGCAATAAAAGTATTCAGAGGGCATTTCAGATTGGTGTGACAGGTTTTGTTTTTTTTGGTTTTTTTTTCATTTGCTGAACACGGTAATAAAACTAGAGCCGTAGGCAATGAAACGGGGCTATTTAAATGTCAAAATAGCCGGTTGGAATAATTCCACTAACTCTTTGATGTTTCATCTCATGGTGAAGAGCCACAAAATTTGTCCAGTCTCACACAATCTCTGAAGAAATAGTGTAATTGTACATGTATATATTGAAAAAGAAATGACTTGCAAGATGGGAGAAATTCCTTATTTATTGTGAAACCGATTTAATGATATGATAAATAATGTCTTCTCTGCATGTTACCAATATTTGTGAAATATTTTACTTTTTCAGCAGGGGATTATAGAAAGCATATATCCATCTGCAGTAAATGACAAAAATTCAGTATTGGGATACAATGTAAAGGTCTTATCAGATGGACTGGAGCTATGCTGGAATCATCCTCTCATGGCATCATATCATATACATGTACCTCCTGCTGTCAGTTAGTACACCCCCAGTTTGGGAGGTTACATGTGACAGAGTAAACACTGAATTACTCTGATCATGGAATTTACAAATGCTCCCAACAGGTTCATGTAGGTCAACTATATTTAAACAGGATGCTTGCAATTGACCCTAAACAGCCAAATGAATGGAGCTACTGACCTGGGTCATGCATGTGTATGCAATTCCTCCTGGTATAGAGGGTCTGCTGGAGGGGATGTGTGTGTTGCAAGTTGCATACTGTGAATACAATTCCTGCAAGCCTAGAAAACTAGAATTTTTTGCCATCATGGTAAACTTATGATAAGTATGCCTTAAATTATTTTCTTCTGCATAGATTTAAGTGTACTGGATAAAGTTTCTATCAGCCAGCGATTTATGACATCCTCTCTACGGCAACCCCAGAATGGTATCCATATTGTATTCATGCTCTAAAACAGAAAAACTCTGAGAAAATGACATCTGAGCATACATAAGAATATCAGAAAATATTTAACTTCACTAATATAGACCTGGCGGTGCAAAATCTAGTCAAAATAGTTGACCAAACTATCTGCAGTATCTGAATAACTTTTTTTCCGCTCAAAGCCTAAAGCAGTTCAATAAACAACCAGTCACCCTGGCAACGGCACTACTTGTGCTCAAGTTTTCTCTCAGTATTAGAACAGGAGGTTAGCAGGTGTTAAATGGTCAGTGCGGCAGAAATCGAGAAACATTGGATTGCTCTTTTTGGCCTTACCAGAAGTAATGTGGAAGCTCACCTTGTACTTTCTGTAAGTGTAGGTGGATCCCTGTTCTCCAGTAGCAGCAAAATTAAATTCCTGTGGAAAAAAAAAATAATTGTCTTAAACCAAGAAATCAATTAGCAGATAAAACCACAAATTCCAAATATTCCTAGACATATACATGTACCCATATACTGAATGGAGAAATACAAAAATAGAATAGGAAAATACTGGAATTTGGCATAAATTTTATATGTTTATATTTGAAAGATTAAAGTCAGTCGTGATAAAAAATAATATGTAAACTAACTCAATTTCTGCATATACATGTATGAGGATTCAAACTATATACTATGTGTCTATGAAGGAAGAGCTGATTTTGACTTGTACAGGTACTGTCGAGGAAAGCAAGGTCAAAGTTTTCTGTCTAATAAGGAATATTGAATATTGAATTATTTTTCTCAGGTTTTCAGGATTCCTGACCATTTCTTGAAGCTATATCCTTCCAAAGGAAGATTCCTCAAAATAGAGTTGTGAAAAAAAAATATAGGAAATATATGCTCCCTGGGAGGCCTGATGCATGAATTGTATAAGTCAACTTACACCAGCTTTGAATTATTGGACAAGACAGTACAGACATTTCCATTACAGGCCATGTTTCCCAGTATCCCAACACAGATTTCCTGAAAGTAAAAATAAACAGCAATAAATTGACTGGTCATTATGCAAATTTCTATAATACATGGTATCTTTCTACATTGTCATCACTGGTGTCATATTTCCTCTTAGTATATAAGAGAAAATTCATACACAGCCAAGTCGATGGACAACAATATGTCTAAGAGTCCAGCCTTTTCAGCTACATGAAGTACCTACCTTAGACAATAGTTCCCTACTTGAAGTATCTATCTTAAACAATAGCTCTCTTCATGAAGTATTTACCCAAGACAATAACTGCCTACATGAAGTATCTAACTTGGACAATAGCTCCCTACATGAAGTATCTACCCTAGACAATAACTCTCTACATGAAGTTTCTACCTTAGACAATATCTCCGTACATGAAGCACCTACCTAACCTTAGATAATAGCTGACTACACGAAGTATCTACCTTAGATAATAGCTCACTACACAAAGTATCTACCTTAGACAATAGCTCCCTACATGAAGTATCTACCTTAGACAATAGCTCCCTACTTGAAGTATCTACCTTAAGCAATAGCTCTCTACATGAAGTGTTTACCTAAGACAATAACTGCCTACATGAAGTATCTACCTTAGACAATATTTCCCTACTTCAAGTATTTACCTTAAACAATAGCTCTCTACATGAAGTATTTACCTATGACAATAATTTCCTACATGAAGTATCCACCTTGGACAATAGCTCCCTACATGAAGTATCTACCTAACCTTAGACAATAGTTCCCTACATGAAGTATGTACTTAACCTTAGACAATAACTCCCTACATGAACTATCTACCTTAGACAATAGCTCCATACATGAAGTTTCTACCTTAGACAATAGCTCCCAAGGGCGGATCCAGCCAAAATTCATAGGGGGGGTCGAGTATCACAGCCCAACAGGCGAGGGTCCAAGGGCCGCCCAGGCCCCGGAAGCTCCGGGGTCCTAGATCGCCGGAGATGTGTTCTGAGCGTTTTCTCGGAAATAAAACTGATCATAATGTATGCAGATTTATGGTTCTATTTTCACGATTTTCCCGCAATTATAAGCAGGCATCGATATTGAAAAAATCGCATATCATGCCTGCATCCATTTGACTTTCTAGTTATATTTAAAACATACAAAACGATGGCATTTAGTTCATGGAAGGGAAACCAATATGCCTACCGATACGGTTCATTCACAAAAAGATAAAACAAGGAAATCCTCACAGCCCAACAGGCGAGGGTCCAGGGGCCTAGGCGGCCCCGGAAGCTTCGAAGACCTAGATCTCCGGAGATGCGTTCTAAGCGTTTTCCAGGAAATAAATTCGAACATAATGTATGCAGATTTATGGTTCTATTTTCACGTTTGTTTCGCATTTATAAGCACGCATCGATATTGTAAAAATCATACTTCATGCCTGAATCCATTTGACTTTCTCCTCACAGCCTGACATGCGAGGGTCCAGGGGCCGCCTGGGCCCCAGAAGCTCCGGGGTCCCAGGTTGCGGGAGATGCGTTTTACATGTTTTCCCGGAAATAAATCTGAACACAATGTAGTTAGATTTATTGTTCTATTTTCAGATTTGTTTCGCATAAACGCGCATCGATATTGAAGAATATGCCTGACTCCATTTGACTTCCTGGTTTAACACAAACAAAACAGGCCTATAACACACCACTACACATGGTGCGCTCGCGGCGATAATATCTGATTTTAGATACATATTGAAACTCCAACTTAAATAGTACACTCACAAACTACATGAATAGATGATGGTCTGTTTAATACACATATAGTTACTCTGATTACATACCGGTAATCCACATTCATTTAATTTACATATCATTTCAAGACATTATTTCTCCGTCGAATCCCAGGGTTCGCTGATCCCTCAAAAAAAAAAAAAAAAAAAAGGTTTCATGGGGGGGGGGTCCGGACCCCACTGACCCCCTCCCCCCCGTAGATCCGCCCTTGGCTCCCTACATAAAACACCTACCTAACCTTAGACAATAGCTCCCTACATAAAGTATCTACCTTAGACAATAGCTCCCTACATGAAGTATCTACCATAGACAATAGCTCCTTACATGAAGTATCCACTTAGATGATATCTGCTTACATGAAGTATCTACTTAGACAATAGCTCCCTACATGAATTAACTACCTTAGACAATAGCTCCCTACATTAAGTATCTACCTTAATACACAATAGTTCCCTACATGAAGTGAGAACAAGAGCAAGAATAGAACAAGAACTAGACCAAATTTGACAAAATTGAGACACTGATTTCCTGTTTGAGTTGCCTTCTACAAGAAATGACGTAAGTTGAATACTTTTTTGAAAATAGCAAAAAATAAGGCTTATTTTTTTAAATTTGAATATCTTCACAACCTACAGATTTACAGTGAACACATTTATTATTTTGTATCCTGAAGAAATGCACTTTCAACAAATATATACATTACCATAGTTATAAGGCACACTTTTAACACTATACAGACAAATTTTAGGGGGCATGTAAAAGTGTCAGTCTGCAGGAGAGCTCAGTATCCTTAAACCACAAAGAGAAAGAAATCAGCCACCCAAAATTTACAGATGCAGCTCACAGCGGATCATGTCTCAATGCGTATGTCAGGCTATTGTCCGACATTCTTATTGGCAAACACTGATTTTCATGCATAATTTATCACTTAATTTATAATTCCCTACAACTTACCAGGAGCTGTGAAACATATTAACTCAGTAATGTACAAAGTTTTACTTACCACCACCCTTGGTGCATTAGATTTGTTGATGACACCACCTAATATGTCCATGGCTTTGAACTCGTGCAAGAATTCTGCAACATCCTACAGAAGATATTATAGTATCAAGAAAAGTATGCTCTTAAATATGTACAACAAGAAATAGGTGCACCAGTTTTGAAAAATTCTGTTCAACTCCACCATCCCATTTCAGTTAATCCTGTATAATTCTGTTGATAGAGCATCAAAGCAGAGGAAGTTTTTCAGCTACAAAAGGCATCTGTCTTTACAAAAATATGAAAATACTGACAACTGAACTGCTTCCTAAACAAAGCCAACACTTGGGTAAATTAAGATGGTAAGGGTTTCACTGTGTATCTCTACATTTACAGATTATAAATGTTATGTCATACATTAATGTGGAACTACATGTATGATAATCCCTGTAATAATTCATTCACAGGAAGTGAAATTTCCCAACATAAAATCTGAGGGTGATCAAATTTATTAGAACAGGAAGTTGATTTTGTCCCTAAAATTGGGGGAGATTGAATTATTAAAGAGGTTACTGTACTATCAGATTAGGAAGATTATTCCACTGTACACATGTGTAAATAGCAGTAACATACAGGGTTTGTGGACATATCCCAAAGTTCACAGAGTTCATTCTGTAGGTCCTCATTGACATCCACACCTAGCTCAGCCTGGTCCTCTTCTGTCTTCTCATCCTCCTGATCCCCTTCCTGTCAACAAACAAGGGTCCAATCATGTGAATATTACATCTAACAGCATGTACACTGTACATAGTACGTACATAATTATGGACTTGGGGTTGCCCATCATCCCTTACATGCCTGAGCACATAAGATGAGGTGAATGAGTGAATATGATTTAACATGTTTAATGTCGCTTTCAACGCTATTTCAGTCATATTCGTTCCTATTCCTTTTCACACCCAAGTAAGATGGTACAGATGGTAGAGAGCATCAGCAACATTTCGTAGCTAAAATTCTCATAGCTATTCAACAAACATTGGCACACACAGGAAACAACCCAACAGGCCTGAAATGACACTGAAAATATTTTCTAAATGCACTCTATTGTATGACCAGTTTTAATTTCTTGGAAGGATAATAATGTTTTTTTTTTTTTTTTTTACAGGCTGCCATATAGCTGAATATCGATTGGTCACTTCACTGAAGGCCAGGCAAGCTGATTGCAGCAGAAAAAATTTCCAGAGTTGGTTCCTGTCATGTTTGGTCAGGCCTACAATCCTATACTCTACTTTTGAATAATGCACCTTGCACCCAAATTACCCGTTCGTGTATTTCATGTGTTTTACCCACATTACCCGTTCGTGTATTTCATGTGTTTTACTGAGATTAACCATCCACTTGGCAATAACTTATAGATGGTGCCCGATAAACTTAACCACTCCAAGACACATCAGCAGTGGCCAAGTGGAATGACTAATAATAAATAGATATGAACTTTTCAGTGGAGTGTGACAGATAGTTTACTCAGTCAACTAGGTTTCATGAAGTTGGTAATGATTTCAGAAGAGATATCTATTTTGTGTGATATCACATAGGTGTACCTGTATCAGCTTCATCAATGTAGAGAAGACCCAATGTTTACTGAAGGCAGTCTGCCCCACATTGTCAGCCAGATCCAAATCTTTGTTTTCCAGGAGTTCGCGTGGAGGAGAAGGGTTCCGATCTCGGACTGGTGAATCTACAATTTCATCTGGAAGAACAGTATGCATATATCTCATTAACAGTGTTATATTTTGTATGAATATTATAGCAGTTATAAACAGTCCCCTATAAACTGCTGTTATTCAGAGGGGTGCAGTGCGGGAAGGGAGAAGCTCTTGAAAGTAGAAATTAGCAGATATTCAAGGCGTATACACTGTCTGAACTCATATAATCTGACCAATGCAATATTACATTCTGCAAATTTTCTAGTTGAATAAACTTTTCCTAGATCAATAAGGTTGCTCATCTGAAAATTCCCAAGGACTGCAGGCTTCAATTTAAGGTCATAACCTGTTTTCAGGTTGCCTGGAGGTTGCCATATGAAAATAGTGGTAACCTATTTTCAGGTCCCCGTAATTTTGACTAATAATCAGGGATTCATTCACGTCAGTTCTACGTACCGAATTTCGGTTCGTAGATTGAGTTTCAAACTCAATTTTCCAGTTCAAAACTGAATTTTTTTGAATAATAAATCCATATTTTTCACCAAAATATTTATACTCAATTTGTGTATTGGAAACTGAATTTTCAAGCTTCGTAAATTCGCAATTTCCAGGCCTGGCCTTTTGAGGAGCTCCATCGCGCTCCTAATTTTCTTTCGAGAAGCGTCATTTTCGCGCACCTCGGCTCGTCAGTGTGTGTTGTTGTTGTTACAATACCACCAAGCACTGTTCTTGGGCCGCATTAGGAAAATCTATTTGATATAATGCCTGCCTCACCTCATGACTTCCCAAGAACAGTTTCCCAGTCTTTCCCTGCCTTTATTCAATCAAAGTATACTTTTATAAACAAAATATTTCCTGCCAGCGTGTCGTGGCCGAATGGTTAGAGTGTCTGACTCTGACCCGGAGTGCTACAGCTGGCGTCGGTTCGCGCCTCGCCAGTGACCGCTTACATATATACTCGCCTATTCACAAGGCGCTGGGCTGATTCGGTGTCCAGGGTAATAATGGACTGATGGTGGAACTAGTTGCTACGCTAGACCTTCGCCAGCGGAGGCACTTGGAGAATAAAGTACCTGGGTGTCTTTCAGTGACCGCTATATAAAATCCACTCACACACCTGGTCAGGGACGGGTCTATATGTACAGTCAGGAGGTGTCAATGCACTGTAAATAAGTTACTTGCACAGCCTGCACAGCACGGGACCTCGACTGTTACTGACCCTGTCTTGACCACCCTAGTAAGCGGCGGGGTTACTGCAAGCTTCTAAATACCTCTGTAAGAGGGTGCTCCTAGATGAAAGGGGGGATTTCCCAACCAACAACACCAATATGGAAGTAAAATGTTATTTTTTTACCTTTTTCACAAAAGAGTTCCAATCAACTTTGGGACAGTCTTGTACTCATTTAACAAGATTTTGACACACTGTCACTTCATTGTGAGCATTTAGTAGGCCACTTATTTACAGAAACTGAGTAAATAGGTTTGTGAACAGCTTATTTCTTTACAAACTTCAAGAAAAATACTGTTTTATCATTGCAAAGTATTTTACTTTGTCATTGATATAACTTGTGAATAATTGTTTTATTTAGCAAAGCAGGATGCCTGCTACTAAGTTGTAAATTTTATGTATTCTATTTAGTACAGAACTTTGCACCTGATTTGTAAAAAATTTATATACTCAACTTTAGGAGAAAAATGCCGATAAATTTTATTTTAACTCAATTTGACTGTAAAAAACTCAATTTTCCGGACTTCGGTTCGTAAAATCTGGACTTCTATGAATCCCTGATAATATGACATTAGAATAATTATGCAATAGGTTCCCACAGGTTACCAGTGTAGAATTCATGGTAACCTGTTGAGAGGTTACCATCAGCACTCCTTAAATTGAGGCCTGGACTGATTTCATGACAGTCCACATCTGATTGTAGCGACCTGATTTCATGACATTTGAAGAAACTGCATTTTCAGAAGTGAAGGTAAAAAGTGTCAATGTATGGTGATGCCTTTTACAACATCCGATGGAAGAAAAATGACTTTTCAAAAGATGCACAAGCCACCACCAAATTCACAATAATACAAAACATAGGATTTTTCGAATATGATGGTCATAGTAATTAGGTCATAACTTGGTGCCTGACAAATACATTGGACCTTGACATGATCTAATTACTCCAATGAAGCTCAGTTCCATGTCAATGCAATAAAACATTCTATGATAGCTGGGCAGCCTGTCTTTGTTAAAAGTATGGTGAATTAAATTTACAGCTATTACACTCAAGAAGACATATTTCGAGACCAAAACAATAACAAATATAACAGGCTTGGGGTAGTGTTACAAATTCATGGCGTTATCATAAAAAGGCTATGCCTGGCCAGAATCTACTTGCTTTTTGATTACTGGATTAAAAGACAGCGATTGTTTACTGAGATAGAACACACCTCTATCCTCTAAAGAGGATGCACAAGCCCTCAGAGAGTGATTGTTTACTGAGATAGCAAACACCACTATCCTCTAGAGAGGATGCACAAGCCATCAGAGAGTGATTATTTACTGGGATAGAACACACAAGATCTAGTCACACTTGCTGTAGGCATAGCAGGTGATTTTTAAACCAGTTGTTTATTTGTTAACAAATTAAAGAACAATTAAAATTTTTTACCATTCAAGTACAATATGATATAGGAGAGCATACATGTATAACAGGTCTTCACAACAAAATGACACATGTCAAGTGAGTTGCTTGTGAATTGCACTGTTATATATGTCATAAACCAGAATGAGGGATAATTAATTAAAAAATGTGTTCATTGTTAGAAAATAATTGAGTAGGATTATGATATGATATAGTTTTCATGCATATATTATAGCACTGGCTTTTAGAAACCTGTTTGTTCTTTCATAATTGATAACAGAGGAGCCACCATGAGTGCATTCATCATTTACATCACCAAATTTAAACATTTTTGTGCACCGTGAACATCGAAACAGACAGTGAGTGACTTCCACCTGTCTTCTTCAAAACCATTATATCTTTTCTCTACTCAGCACTGTATCTCAGAACTAATTCCAGTTCTTCTGTTAACGAAACACACAGAAACTGCACACAGTAGCAAAAGCTCTCCTCACAGCTGTTGTCTGACACCTTCCACTTTCATTGTAACTCAAACACAATGACATGTGGCGTGCTTGCCTATAAACCTGAGTAAGTGGGAATCTGATAGGTAGCCTAAAAAGGGTGTATTACTTGCTGATTGATGGGCAGAAAATGTTCTGATTATCAGTAATCCCCTCAATCTCAGTAAAATCAGATATAATATCACGAGACATTATATCGGACATTAACACTATATAAATCCCATGCGAATTTCAAACTACATCTGTTGGCCAATTAGGTGGATAGCTGAGTGAAATGACTTTAAATATACGCCCCTTGTAATTACAAATAGCAGCACGTGAATAGAAACAGTATCCATATAAATCATGTCTAGACATTGTGCCTAAACTTTAAAGGACATACTACCTCCAAAGTCTGCTTTTGTCCGACGGTAGAAAATATCAAAAGAACGACCACCAGTAAATTGTTCACCTCCATGAACTAAACGTCAATCCATGCTAAATTGTTTGTCAAAGTTGGCCTATCAGCGAATCTCGTAGAATATCGGCAAATGTTTGCACAAATATTTCACAGCATCACATCTAGATGATATTTCCCAGCTATATCATCTTGGTTCACCTAGATTGTAATTCTCTGGGATTTAAAGTATAGGTACCATACTACCTTTTGTAGATGTGTATTATCTGTGCATATTACAATGTTTTAGTATTCATTATTTCAGTCTTCAAATTCCAGGCACATTATTTATTATGAAAGGTTAGTAAGCTAATTGACTATTAAAGTTCAGTTAAAATTTGTAATGTAACATATCTAATCTGTTTTCCATTCTTACAACTTGAGGTTGGGGGCAAGTTGATTAATTTGTTGTGGGCAATTCACTATCTTCATGGCAACAACCAGGCAATGGAGTCCTTATCTCAAAGGAGATATAGATCAAATTGAGAAGGTCCGGAGGCAGTTTACAAGAATGATCCCGACTGTGCGAAGTTTGATATAAAAAGATCCGCTACAAGCTCTGAATTTAACAACAATGCAATATAGGCGGTTGAGGGGTGATCTGATAGAGACTATTAAAATTAGGAATGGTTTAGAAGGAGTTGATCCTGGGATATTCTTCGAACGCAGCACTATTACACATACTAGAGGCCACACAATGAAACTGAAGGTAAACCGGAGCAAACTGAACATTAGGAAATACTGCTTTACCCAAAGGGTCATTCAGCCATGGAACAGTCTTCCTAAATCAGCCAATACTCAGGAACAATTAATCAGTTTAAAAGTCAGTTGGACCACCATCACCGACGAACATGACGAATGAGAGTTACACGAGCTCCCTCTCTCTTTCCCACACCACAGCGTCACCGAGATGTGGGGTACAGGTAAAAACCTGAGGTTAGTAGCACTGTAGGCCTACATCGTTACAATGTCTAAGCTTACTTTTTCTTTTTTCAAATAGTGCTGCAGTTTAAGCTCGAGATCTCGAGCTCGATTTGTTATTTTCAAGATATTTGAACTTTTTCAAACGTAAAATCAACATAATACGTTGAACAGCACAGATGTTGGTAATCCCGTTAGCACAGGATGGATCACTGAGTTACCAGTTTTCAACACCCATGCAGTTTCAAACAATCAGGTCTTATGCAAATGCTGTATTACTCTAGAAATTGCCATTTGTATGATTAGAATAGTGCTTCATTGCAATGCAATTAATGACGTCACGACTTGTCATGTTTACCAACCCATTTGAACAGCAGTTTGTTGAAACTTTCTACATCAAGTTCTGAGTTACTCTTCCATGTTGCAGCGGATTTTATCTCCTCTTTAACTGGAGAGCGACTTGTAATTTTAACATTCGGAACTCCTCGTCGAGTGCGAGCCCATGTGATCCCTGGTTTCACAGGAGAAGAACAAGAATAACATCAACAACGACAACAACAACAACTGTTCGTTAATCATGAAAGAGAGGACATTCTGTGTTGATAGAACTTGTGTCTTACCCAATTGCTTCATACGCAGCGATAAAATATGTTTAAAACAAAACAAAACCAACAGCTGTTTACTTAATCTTGTGCGGCGTCGAGATTCAGTTTTGTGCAGTTCCCGGGACCAATTTTCATATTGAAGGCCCATTTAATATATAACTGTCAGTTAAATGTAATAATATATTCTACGACTCATATCTTCAGATTTATATCGAAACTTTTACCCTCTAATACCTGCTACAAATGACATGTCAGCGTGAATTGTTCGGTATGTTTATTGTTATCATAAATTGATATATATGTTAATTGTTCTATGTTGTACCTGGATATTTTCACCATATACGTGGTTTTTATATAAAGTATTTTCATATAAATGGGATAAGCTAATACGAAATAACATGGATTTCAACGAGACGTTAGGGTTTAGTCAAATATGTTTACTGAACATGTTCTCATAGAAAAAAAAACAATTAACATCGAGAACATTCAATTTTCTTATGTTGCTCCACTGAATGAAATTAGGCACAAAATGAGCCCTTCGCCATGCTGATTTTTTGGCAATAGAGATTTAAGTGGCAAATCCATGAGTCGCATGTTAAAGTACAGCTATTAATGGAACTGTCCTTTTAACATAACAGCCAATGAACGGACGGCGTTCGAGTATGATATGTCACCGTCTTGTGGTCTCGGTATATTTTGATGAAAGCTCAGTTTATGCGGAGAAAAACCTGGTGTACAAACTTATCGAAGTCCCAGTCAAAACATTCATAAACACAGGACTGTGTAAATATGTACGGCTATGATATTATGGCGGGAAGTGAAGTCATGGGCCGGATGTGACGACATCGCACGCATGGGCACTTGCCTAGAAGTGCACCTTTCACTGTACAGCCCTTAATTATGGCATATGGTACACCAGTGTGAGTGCGCATGTGTGCGATGAACTTACTTCCGGCTCATGACGTCACTTCCGGCCATAACATCATAGTCGTACATGTTTACACAGGCTTAAGTCACACATATTTTTATAATCCACATTCGAACTTTCCTTACCCATACGACAACACTGGCCGTCTTCAGGCATAACCGCTTGAAACCTAATACGCATCAGCACAACAACCATAGGTGTATGTCTTTATCTACACTTAGCTCCAGGGTCCTGCGCACGCACATCTTTAAGGGTCGTACTCACATATAGCTGTACACACCTCACTCACATGTAGCTCTACAGACATTACAGGTATATAGCTGTACAGGAACTACACACAGATAGCGGTACATTACTCACACAGCTGTAGGCCTACACACATTCAGCATACTTAACTGTACAGACCTTACTCACCAACAGCTTCACAGAAATCACTCATACATAGCTGTACAGACCTTCTGTCGTGTAACCAATCAGCACTATAGTGTCATAGAGCGTCGGTTAGATGCTATAGGGCACCAATTCAGTTTTAAAGAGTGGTATTGTTGTGCTTTTTAGCGTCATCTGGAAAAGGATATGGGGTTACCACCCAACGACACTCTGAAATGCTCGATCAAACTGTGAAGACAGCCACTCTGTGACATGCTATCGTTACAGTATTCTCGACTGGCGCTAAGGGGTGGACTAGAGAAAACAATGTGGACGATAATGCGTCTAACAGGCAAGAGCGAACATTGCCGAAGATTGACGCAACATAGACAGTTTCTCAAAGGGCGGCTTCTGACTAAACAAGGGTAAACATGACCGAAGAATTAACTTTTTTAATTGGAGGCTTCTGATTGGACAAGAACAAGGATGAACGAAGATTGACTTTTCTCAAAGGGCGGCTCCTGAGCAGCGGACGATGTGGAATGGATGGATGGATGGATTTACTTGGGCATTCCATCGAGGTACGATGGGCACTGGTCATGCAGGACATGCCGTGGAACCCGTTCCCCCACACCTTCCTACAAATGGTCCCTTGTACCAGTTACAACGCATATAAGGGAAGTGGGAAGAGGTGCCGACATACTGACAGAGCCACATGACTTTACAGTATAATCTTCTGGTTAACCTATTCTAAAGTACATACCCAGAATCTAACGATTCGTGATATGTATTGTATCTCAGATACGCTTTTATTGTACCTGTTCTTGTCACATAGACACTGACAACCTCCCCTTTATTGTTCTTGACTCATCTACTCTATCTCGCCGGTCATAAACTCCGGCTTATGTCGTCAGCTCGATACTATTCTCCTCCCACATTCATATCGGCCCAATTACAACATCAATGGATATAGAGAGCAAGCCCACGAGGCTATAAGGAATTTGTGTTACTCTCTACTGGTCATGCCAATCACACTCTACTGGTCATGCCAATCATTGCCGTGCCACCCATTCCCCTCCATCTTTTTAAGCCTGCATGCCTTCTTCCATTGTATCCATAGACAATATAAATAGCCCATATATTGGAATATGCAATCGGCTTGTTGTTGTGCAATATGACCCGAAGTATGCCGTAACACGTATGATTTCATTTCCAGTCCAAGCCACAACCAGTCGTCGTCTACAAAGCCGAGAGCTTCAATATGAGATCCTGTACGCTACATTTGAACCACGTATGGCCCATCTATCCCTCAAGTACACCATGCCTACTCCATTTTTCAACTGGGCATGTATGTCATGACGTCACTTCCAGTCGAAATCTCAGGATTCCTGATGAGTGCGCATGCGCTCATGACTTTCCAGCGAAAGTTATGCAACGGCCCCGAGAACCCCTCGCATTGTACGCTACAGTATGAGACAGAGCGATAGAATACCCACACTCGCTCTTGTTCTGATGGTTCATGGGTGTCCAGTCCGCAAGACACGTGACCGACATCGACAAGCGCTTCAAGCTGAGACCTTGCAATGCCCTACAGGACCACGTACGGTTCACCTAGATCCGTTTTCCTGTTTGGTGTTAAGTTCGTTTTTTTCGTATTTACTTTTTTCATGGAAAATCCTATTGTTTTGCCCTCTCCATGTGCCCGCGTTGCTATGGCAACCAAAGGCCAAAGGGCAACCCAAGGTCAAAGATCAACTTACCATAACCCCACATTTTCCCTCCACCACAACAATCGGCCAAGATTTACGCTTTAAATACTACTAACCCATTTCACGAAACATTCATATTGTGCAAATTCAAGCAGAAAGATGACCGTGAGGAGACTTCTCCCTTAAAACTACCGATGTGTAGACTACGACTGGGGTGCTTTTACTGGAAGCAACGCCATCAGTAGTAAAGAAAGGCCATATGCAGCATGCCTGACGATGTTTATCACCCCTGTTGTCACCCCTGATCGCGTCAAGTCCAGACCCACTGGTCCTCACATCCGAATGTCCCGACGTCAAGCATATAACCATGTTCACTTCCATGGTTCAGTTTATTGTAGTGATCCCTTCCACGTGCGCATCCAAGCGACTCAGGTCTTTCTTTACTACTCCTCGATTGCGCAAGTGCACCATGACGTCACACACTGGACATAATCTCAGTTGTATTCTACACATGAGATCTTCAGGTCGACACCAAGCACGTCACATTTGGACACAGGATGGTCCATGGATAGCCCCAAAACTTCTATCCACATCCGTTTATCCTTTCTCTGTGCTTTCTCTACTACTGATGAGGTCAATTCAAGCAAAAAACACCCCCGTCGTAGTATGCACCACAAGAGCATCAAGCTGACACCAAGCGCGCCACAGTTGGACCCAGGATGACCCCTAGATCGGGTAAACACTCTCCTACGCATCCCTTCATCTGCACTTTCTCTACTACTTATGGCGACACTTCCAGCAAAAACACCCCAGTTGTAGTCTACAGGTCAGGAACTGTAAGGCGACACCATCCACAACACTTTCGGACCCAGGATGTCACGTAGATCACCCAGAACGTCTACAAACTGCGTCCCTAGCGAATGGGCATACGCACGATGGGGTTAAAACAGCCCCGAGACCCATCCAATCATATGCTACAGCCTAAGCCAAATCCATAGAACCCCGACAGCATACATTTTACTCGCCAACGACATGGTGATTCATGGGTGTAAAGTTTGCCATTCCGGCTATTTTGGCGAAATGTAAAGCCCGTTTTCCCTGATTTAAATCCTACCTTTGCATCCACCCGCAAATCACATGATCCGGAGTAACCTCGAACCGGAAGTGTCCTCGAATCGAAAGTTACCTCAACGGCAAAGGTGAGGCCTCATTAACGCCTTGTTTCCCTCCTCCATCAAAATTCATGACATTCTCACTTTATATACTACTACCATGCAACCTTGGATACAATATGGCGACTTGTACAAAATCTCATGGGCCAGCTGACCCAACACACCTCGAATGAGCGAGACTCCAGCATGACATTTTGGTCCTGTTGGAATCCACGGTTCTTTTATCGATATCATTAATTTCATTGGAAGTCTTCTGGGGTAGAGATGGACCACTATGGGTCCAAATGGGTCGTGGGAGGTGTCAAAGTGAAGCTTGTGTGGGGTAGAGTCAGAATGGCGTGTTTTTAAGTGCAAGTCGCGTCAATCTACGCATGCGCAGTTGGGTGTAGTAAGTAAAGTGGCCATTTTGGGGGTGCGTGGAGGTGTGTTTGGGGTAGAGAGGGATCATCCTTGGTCCGATTGTGTCGTGGGAGGTGTTATCTTGTAGCTCTCGGGGTGTACATCCCGATTTGAGGGATGTTCACGTCATCTGTGACATTATCGGTGACGTCATCAGTAGGAGTAGTAGTGAAAGTAGGCATTTTTGGGCAGTGAAGGAAGGTATTTGGTGTAGAGATGGACCATCCATATCTGTCACACATTATACCACATCTTTGTTGTGTTATACCACATCTGTCCTGCATTATACCATATATGTCCTGTATTATACCATACCTGTCCTATGTTATAAATATCTGTCCTGTATTATACCAAATCTGTCCTGTATTGTACCATATTTGTTCTCTATTATACCATATATATCCTGTATTATACCAAATCTGCCCTGTATTATACAGTATCTGTCCTGTATTATACCAAATCTGTGCTGTATTATAGCAAATCTGTGCTGTATTATACAATATCTGTCCTGTATTATACAATATCTGTCCAGTATTCTGCAATATATGTTCTGTATTATACCAAATCTGTCCTGTATTATACAGTGTCTGTCCTGTATTGTACCATATATGTCCTGTATTATACCATATTTGCTCTGTATTATACAATATTTCTCCTCTATTATACCATATCTGTGCTGCATTATACCATATCTGTTCTGTATTGTACCATATATGTCCTGTATTATACCAAATCTGTGCTGTATTATACAATATTTGCCCTCTATTATACCATATCTGTGCTGTATTATACCATATCTGTCCTGAATTATACCATATCTGTGCTGTATTATGCAATATCTGTCCTGTGTTATACAATATCTGTCCTGTATTATACCAAATCTGTCCTGTTTTGTACCATATTTGTTCTGTATTATACAATATAAGTTCTGTAAGTTGGACAAGCCTATGCTTATGTATAATATGATTGTCTTTTTGAATTTGGTGCTAATACTGTTATATGGAATATGAAATAGGTCTTTGGATTATGGACGCGGATATTCTCTAATGGACGACGGCTGGATTATGAATGACGGACTAGACGCTTGTAATTCCATCGATGACGTCACTCCCTTCTGCACGCGCGGGAGCTATTTTTACTAGACGCTTGTAATTATACCAAATCTGTACTGTATTATACAGTATCTGTCCTGTATTATACCAAATCTGTGCTGTATTATACAATATATGTTCTGTATTATACCAAATCTGTCCTGTATTATACAGTATATGTCCTGTATTATACAAAATCTGTGCTGTATTATACCATATCTGTCCTGTATTGTACCATATATGTCCTGTATTATACAATATATGTTCTGTATTATACAATCGGATAGCCGTTGTCGTAAATAACAACAAGTTCAGCAATGTTCATACAGTTTATTATCCCCAATGTTACATCATATCCAGGCTGGGGGAGCCGCCCTGGGCATGTTTGGTATGTTCACAGCAAAACAAATTGAAATATCAAACACCGTGTTTTATTATTTAACGCACCGTCACGTTAGGTACAAGTGTTTACTGAGCTCAAGTCAACGATCAGCATGTAGACATATAGAGTATGTACGGCATGTTATGGTATTCATCAGTGTATGGGTGAAGCATTCAGCCGATGGGATGGTCGGTCAGCTTGGTAACGAAAAACGTGACATTGGTCACCTTCTCCACTGTCCACTTGGTGTTGGGGCGTTGTTGTTGGGCCCATTCCAAGGGATCCACGGTGTCCAGTTTCTCCAGCATCGTCTCTAGGGACACTCGGTTAATGATGGTAAACGGTTCGTCAAATACCTGGATGTTCCTGCTCGGGTAAAAGTATCGGACTTGGACTGTCTCCTTATGCTGCAGCACATAACCAAACGCCAGATTCAATCTGAAGGCCGTAGTTTGGTCGTTGAAGATGGCTTCCACATAGCTACGTAGACGGGCGAGGTCGGTCAATCGGAAATTGTAGATATCTTGAATAGGGCGATGACGGTTGAAACATTGCCGTATCATGGACCAATGGCGCCGATAGATGTCACTCACTGGATGGGCGTCCTGTAACAGATCGCTAGGAACATTTATGGGCTCGTCCAGAAAATGTTCGATGTTGTCAGGCGTATGACTCGAAACCGTAACGGTGGGGTCCGGCTGGATATCCAGGCTCTTCTGAACTGTGGGTATAGGCGGGCTCTCCGTCATCGCATCACCAGTGGCGTTCGTCTCCCCGGGCTCATCTTCACTGGGTCTGACCTTCCGCGGCTCCTCTTCAGTGGAAAGTTGTCGCCCAAACCGTAGAGACGGGGCATGAATCAAACGCTGATGGCGTCTTAACTGACTGCGTCGTTTGAAGAGTTGACCACAATCCTTACAGTGTTCCGTCGCGCCCTCGTGAAATGAGCGTTCGTGGCGCAGTAAAGGATCTTTCCGATTAAATGACCGTGCGCAAGTTATACAAGTATACCGTGCATCGTTGTGGGTGGAGGCCTTGTGGCGGTGCAAGTCGTGCAGACGAGTAAACTTCTTCTGGCAAGTTGTGCAAGTGTCGGAACATCTTGGTGGTTGAAAGAGTGTCTGATGAAACGGCCAGGCCGCTTCCCTTTTATAGCACGCTAGCTGGTGATCTATTTTTAGCACACTCAGTTCAACTATCCCCAAGTCGAGGGCCGAGCCGTGACATCTTCGGTAGCCTCCGTGTCTCTTCGGGCACCTCCGTGACATCTTCGGTCACCTCCGTGTCTCTTCGATCACCTCCGTAACTACCCGGCTGTTCCCGTGTACACCCGGATGGATCTCCGTGTCTCTTCGGTGACCTCCGTGACATCTTCGGTCACCTCCGTGTCTCTTCGGTCACCTCCGTACCGTCAACGATCAGCATGTAGACATATAGAGTATGTACGGCATGTTATGGTATTCATCAGTGCATGAGTGACGCATTCAGCCGATGGGGGTGGTCGGTCAGCTTGGTAACGAAAAACGTGGCATTGGTCACCCTCTCTACGACCCATTGTGTGTTGGGGCGTTGTTGTTGGGCCCATTCCAAGGGATCCACGGTGTCCAGTTTCTCCAGCATCGCCTCTAGCGACGCCCGGTTAATGATGGTAAACGGTTGGTCAAATACCCGGATGTTACTGCTCGGGTAAAAATATCGGGCTTGGTCTGTGTCCTTATGCTGCAGCACATAACCAAACGCCAGATTCAACTTGAAGGCCGTAGTTTGATCGTTGAAGATGGCTTCCACGTAGCTGCGTAGACGGGCGAGGTCGGTCAGTCGGAAATTGTAGATATCTTGAATAGGGCGATGACGGTAGAAACAGTGCCGGATCATGGGCCAATGGCGCCGATAGATGTCACTCACTGGATGGTCTTCGTGTAACAGATCGCTAGGAACATTTATGGGTTCGTCCACGAAGTGTACTTTGCCCTCCACGTCGTACAAAATCTGGCCCAAGGTCTTGTCGTCGGAATTTGACTGTTGAATTAGGGCGACATCATCATCGGCCCTCGTGCGATGGGTGGGAGTTCCCCCTGTTTCGATATTGATGCCTACGGGCTCTTCTACCTGCAAACGTGGCTGCGGAACAGGGTGTCGTGTGCGTTGGTGTCGCAGCAACTGACTGGTCAGTTTGAAAAGCCGACCACATTCTTCGCATGGACGCTTGGGTACTTCATGGCGTGCACGTGTGTGGCGCTGTAAATGATCCGGGCGCTGAAACGACAGTGTACATATCGTACATCTATACCGGGCGGTTCCTTCGTGCTTGGTAGCCTCATGGCGGCGCAAGTCGTGCAGACGAGTGAATGATTTCGAGCACGTAGTACAAGTGAACATCTTGGTGGTTGACAGAGTGTCTGATGAAACGGCCAGGCCGCTTCCCTTTTATAGCACGCTAGCTGGTATCATGTTCGGACACCTCCGTGTCTCTTCGGTGATCTCCGTGACATCTTCGGTGACCTCCGTGTCTCTTCGGGCACCTCCGTGACATCTTCGGTGACCTCCGTGACATCTTCGGGCACCTCCGTGTCTCTTCGGCCACCTCCGTGTCTTTTCGGGAAGTGACCGAAGAGACTCGGAAGTGAACGACATTGTGGGAAAAACCCCACAGACAGGTCAGTACATGTGCTATCATGTTCACACTCCGTCACCGAAAAGACACGGACTGAAGATGGCGGACCTCGCCCGGTGGTGGTGGTGGCGGTGGGAGCTCCCGTGTGGCAGAGCTCTTGGATCGAAGCTCTTGGAGCTCAAAGCGTGTGGAGCTCAGAGCTCGGAAGTGACATTTGCATATGACCTCTGTGAGGTCACTTCCGCTTCCGTTCACGTGACCGGAACTGACCTTTGACCCCGGCGCGCAATTTTATCCGGTATTGTTAGCGCGCGCCGGGGTCAAAGGTCAGTTCCGGTCACGTGAACGGAAGCGGAAGTGACCTCACAGAGGTCATATGCAAATTACAACACATATAAGGGAAGTGGGAAGAGGTGCCGACATACTGACTGCGTCACATGACTTCACAGAATAGTCTTCTGGTAAACCTATTCTAAAGCACATACCAAGAATCCAACGATTCGTGATGTGTTGTATCTCAGGTACGCTTTTATTGTACCTGTTCATGTGGCAACTTGAATGATATGACCACACGGCCCCTAGCATCGGCATAAGCGGTATTAGATACAAATCTAGAGAGCTATGATGGAAATGCTCTGACAACTCGTATACTGGTAATTGGTGAGCTGTTTCGCTGTGACAACTCGTACATTGGAGATTGGTGAGCTGTATCTCGAGCTCTGAGCTCCACACGCTTTGAGCTCCAAGAGCTCCGATCCAAGAGCTCTGCCACACGGGAGCTCCCACCACCACCACCACCACCGGGCGAGGTCCGCCATCTTCAGTCCGTGTCTTTTCGGTGACGGAGTGTGAACATGATAGCACATGTACTGACCTGTCTGTGGGGTTTTCCCCACAATGTCGTTCACTTCCGAGTCTCTTCGGCCACTTCCCGAAAAGACACGGAGGTGGCCGAAGAGTCACGGAGGTGGCCGAAGAGACACGGAGGTCACCGAAGATGTCACGGAGATCACCGAAGAGACACGGAGGTGCCCGAACATGATACCAGCTAGCGTGCTATAAAAGGGAAGCGGCCTGGCCGTTTCATCAGACACTCTGTCAATCACCAAGATGTTCACGTGTACTACGTGCTCGAAATCATTCACTCGTCTGCACGACTTGCGCCGCCATGAAGCTACCAAGCACGAAGGAACCGCCCGGTATAGCTGTACGATATGTACACTGTCGTTTCAGCGCCAGGATCATTTACAGCGCCACACACGTGCACGCCATGAAGTACCCAAGCGTCCATGCGAAGAATGTGGTCGGCTTTTCAAACTGACCAGTCAGTTGCTGCAACACCAACGCACACGACACCTGTTCCGCAACCACGTTTGCAGGTAGAAGAGCCCGTAGGCACCAATATCGAGACAGGGGAAACTCTCACCCATCGCACGAGGCCCGATGATGATGTCGCCCTAATTCAACAGTCAAATTCCGACGACAAGACCTTGGGCCAGATTTTGTACGACGTGGAGGGCAAAGTACACTTCGTGGACGAACCCATAAATGTTCCTAGCGATCTGTTACACGAAGACCATCCAATGAGTGACATCTATCGGCGCCATTGGCCCATGATCTGGCACTGTTTCTACCGTCATCGCCCTATTCAAGATATCTACAATTTCCGACGGACCGACCTCGCCCGTCTACGCAGCTACGTGGAAGCCATCTTCAACGATCAAACTACGGCCTTCAAGTTGAATCTGGCGTTTGGTTATGTGCTACAGCATAAGGACACAGACCAAGGCCGATATTTTTACCCGAGCAGTAACATCCGGGTATTTGACCAACCGTTTACCATCATTAACCGGGCGTCGCTAGAGGCGACGCTGGAGAAACTGGACACCGTGGATCCCTTGGAATGGGCCCAACAACAACACCCCAACACACAATGGGTCGTAGAGAGGGTGACCAATGCCACGTTTTTCGTTACCAAGCTGACCGACCACCCCCATCGGCTGAATGCGTGACTCATGCACTGATGAATACCATAACATGCCGTACATACTCTATATGTCTACATGCTGATCGTTGACGGTACGGAGGTGACCGAAGAGACACGGTGACCGAAGATGTCACGGAGGTTACCGAAGAGACACGGAGATCCATCTGGGTTTACACGGGAACAGCCGGGTAGTTACGGAGGTGACCGAAGAGACACGGAGGTGACCGAAGATGTCACGGAGGTGCCCGAAGAGACACGGAGGTTACCGAAGATGTCACGGCTCGCCCTCGACTTGGGGATAGTTGAACTGAGTGTGCTAAAAATAGATCACCAGCTAGCGTGCTATAAAAGGGAAGCGGCCTGGCCGTTTCATCAGACACTCTGTCAACCACCAAGATGTTCACTTGCACAACTTGCCAGAAGCAGTTTACTCATCTGCACGACTTGCACTGCCACAAGGCCTCCACCCACAACGATGCACGGTATACTTGTATAACCTGCGCACAGTCATTTAATCGGAAGGATCCTTTACTGCGCCACGAACGCTCATTCCACGAGGGCGCGACGGAACACTGTAAGGATTGTGGTCAACTCTTCAAACGACGCAGTCAGTTAAGACGCCATCAGCGTTTGATTCATGCCCCGTCTCTATGGTTTGGGCGACAACTTTCCACTGAAGAGGAGCCGCGGAAGGTCAGACCCAGTGAAGATGAGCCCGGGGAGACGAACGCCACTGGGGATGCATTGACGGAGAGCCCGCCTATACCCACAGTTCAGAAGAGCCTGGATATCCAGCCGGACCCCACCGTTACGGTTTCGAGTCATACGCCTGACAACATCGAACATTTTCTGGACGAGCCCATAAATGTTCCTAGCGATCTGTTACAGGACGCCCATCCAGTGAGTGACATCTATCGGCGCCATTGGTCCATGATACGGCAATGTTTCAACCGTCATCGCCCTATTCAAGATATCTACAATTTCCGACTGACCGACCTCGCCCGTCTACATAGCTACGTGGAAGCCATCTTCAACGACCAAACTACGGCCTTCAGATTGAATCTGGCGTTTGGTTATGTGCTGCAGCATAAGGAGACAGTCCAAGTCCGATACTTTTACCCGAGCAGGAACATCCAAGTATTTGACCAACCGTTTACCATCATTAACTGAGTGTCGCTAGAGACGATGCTGGAGAAACTGGACACCGTGGATCCCTTGGAATGGGCCCAACAACAACGCCCCAACACCAAGTGGACAGTGGAGAAGGTGACCAATGTTATGTTTTTCATTACCAAGCTGACCGACCACCCCATCGGCTGAATGCTTCACCCATGCACTGATGAATACCATAACATGCCGTACATACTCTATATGTCTACATGCTGATCGTTGACTTGAGCTCAGTAAACACTTGTACCTAATGTGACGGTGCGTTAAATAATAAAACATGGTGTTCGATGTTTCAATTTGTTTTGCTGTGAACATACCAAACATGCCCAGGGCGGCTCCCCCAGCCTGGGTATGATGTAACATTGGGGAGAATAAACTGTATGAACATTGCTGAACTTGTTGTTATTCACGACAACGGCTATCCGATTGTACAATACAGAACATATATTGTATAATACAGGACATATATGGTACAATACAGGACAGATATGGTATAATACAGCACAGATTTGGTATAATACAGGACATATACCGTATAATACAGGACAGATTTGGTATAATACAGAACATATATTGTATAATACAGCACAGATTTGGTATAATACAGGACAGATACTGTATAATACAGCACAGATTTGGTATAATACAGAACATATATTGTATAATACAGGACAAATATGGTACAAAACAGGACAGATTTGGTATAATACAGGACAGATATTGTATAACACAGGACAGATTTTGCATAATACAGCACAGATATGGTATAATTCAGGACAGATATGGTATAATACAGCACAGATATGGTATAATAGAGGGCAAATATTGTATAATACAGCACAGATTTGGTATAATACAGGACATATGGTACAATACAGGACAGATATGGTATAATGCAGCACAGATATGGTATAATAGAGGAGAAATATTGTATAATATAGAGCAGATATGGTATAATACAGGACATATATGGTACAATACAGGACAGATACTGTATAATACAGGACAGATTTGGTATAATACAGAACATATTGCAGAATACTGGACAGATATTGTATAATACAGGACAGATATTGTATAATACAGCACAGATATGGTATAACACAGGACAGATATTGTATAATACAGCACAGATTTGGTATAATACAGCACAGATTTGGTATAATACAGGACAGATACTGTATAATACAGGGCAGATTTGGTATAATACAGGACATATATGGTATAATAGAGAACAAATATGGTACAATACAGGACAGATTTGGTATAATACAGGACAGATATTGTATAACATAGGACAGGTATGGTATAATACAGGACATATATGGTATAATGCAGGACTGATGTGGTATAACACAACAAAGATGTGGTACAATGTGTGACAGATATGGATGGTCCATCTCTACACCAAATACCTTCCTTCACTGCCCCAAAATGCCCACTTTCGCTACTACTCCTACTGATGACGTCACCGGTGACGTCACAGATGACGTGAACATCCCTCAAATCGGGATGTACACCCCGAGAGCTACAAGATAACACCGCCCACGACACAATCGGACCAAGGATGGTCCCTCTCTACCCCAAACACACCTCCACGCACCCCCAAAATGGCCATTTTACTTACTACATCCAACTGCGCATGCGCAGATTGACGCGACTTGCACTTAAAAACATGCCATTCTGACTCTACCCCACACAAGCTTCACTTTGACACCTCCCACAAACCATTTGGACCCATAGTGGTCCATCTCTACCCCAAACACACCCCCCACATACCCCCCAACATGCCTGCTTTCTATACTACGGCCAGACTGCGCATGCGCAGACTATTGCACACGGACGAACCATTAGTCGATACATTACAAACTCCACGGGAGCTTCAAAATAAGACCTCATATGACACCATAGGATCATAAGGGGCTCACCTAGACCCCAAAACGTTCACCCCGTATGGATCTATACCTCCATAGCCATGCAGTATAGGCCTATGGGCCTACCCAGGCCTCGGTGAACTTTTTCCAAAAATTTCACCGCTTCGCTCCGGGACCCCTCCCATCGTGTTCTAAATGACGAGACGTGAAAAACAAGACCAAACAACCCATATCACAATGAACGTGTGTGAATTTCCCAGGTTGGACCTATACCCCATAGCCAACCTATGGGTCTACTCAGGCCTCGGTGAGCTTTTTCCAAAAATTTCACCGTTTCGCTCCGGGACCCTTCCCATCGTGTTCTAAATGACGAGACGAGAAATACAAGACCCCACAACCCATATCACAATGAACGTGTGTGAATTTCCCAGGATGGACCTATATCCCCATAGCCAGTATGGAGCTATATGGGCTATATGGTACTTTTCCAAAAATTTCACTGTTTCGCTCCAGGACCCTTCCCATCGTGTTCTAAATGACGAGACGTGAAAAACAAATCCAAGCAACCCATATCACAATGAACGTGTGTGAATTTCCCAGGTTGAACCTATACCCCCATATAGCCAGCCTATAGGCCTATATACAGACCTCGGTGACTTTTCCCAAAAATTTCACCGATTCGCTCCGGGACCCTTCCCATTGTCATTTTCTTGGCGAAACGAGAAAAACGAGACCCCACAAGCCATAGTAAAGCCCACGAAAAAAATTGACCATCCCCATACCCCATACAGGCATTTTCCCTTATATTGTATAATACAGACCCCTATTGTAGGGGTAAAGTCCGTGTTCCGCTTTTTTATAGTTTCGGGAAAAAATCCTAATTTTACATGCACCCACCCCATTGACTTGATAGGCAGGCCCCGATAAGCCCGGGGACCGATATTAGCCCTTTTGGCTAGGGTTGATAGGGGTTTTCCCCTATTTTAGGGGTAAAGTCCGTGTTCCGCTTTTTATAGTTTCGGGAAAAAATCCTAATTTTACATGCACCCACCCCATTGACTTGATAGGCAGGCCCCGATAAGCCCGGAGACCGATATTAGCCCTTTTGGCTAGAGTTGATAGGGGTTTTCCCCTAGTTTAGGGGTAAAGTCCGTGTTCCGCTTTTTATAGTTTCGGGAAAAATCCTAATTTTACATGCACCCACCCATGACTGAATGGCCCTAGAGGAGCGCTTCACTTTGATACCTCACTCGACCCATTTGGTCCACTAGGGACCCACCCCTGTCACAAAACGTCTATTCCCATACTCTTTTTAGGCATTCCCCGTATACATTAACATTGGAAGTCACTTGGTTGACATGGGACTACTTTCTGTCCGCGGAAGTGACGGCATCACCACCAGACCGCGGAAGAATACAAAGGTTACAGGTTGCCGGAACTACTTTTGACCTCCACGTGAGCTTGAGCTGGTGGCGCCCCCTGGCGCCACAGAGGTGAAAGGCGATGTGGCGTCCCCTATACCTTTAACCTGGAAAAAAGGGAACCAAGAGTTACCTCCCTGGAAAACCGACCTGGATATCCTCGCTATATACTACTAACCATTTCTTAACATTGGAATGCTGTATTATTTTATCCACGGAGATTTATATGCGAGATTTGTGTTTGCAAATGCCTATTTAACTCCGAGACAATAACATATTCAAAATTGTTTGGATATTTAGTATTTTGAAAGTCACAATGATAATTATTTTCCGGGTTTGGCAGTATAGCCAATGTTAAAGCATGACAGGGTGCCTTACCTTGACCCGACGTCACGTGAGCAATGGCATCCGTTTGCGCCTTTCGTGGCTACCAGGATGTGGTATGCCTCCTCGAAGGGTTCCCTGCTGGAAATGGAGTTCGCCAAGGAGGAATTCTGTCTCCTCGGTTCTTTAATGTCTACATACACGAACTTGACATCCAATTAGGATGTAATGTAGCCGGAATCTTCTTTAACCACCTAATATATACGCTGACGACTTATGCCTTATTAGTCCCTCTGCCAAGGGCCTCCAGAATCCACTCAGTTCTGATATATGTGATATTTTTGCATCCAAAAAAGTTCAATGACCTGAAAGCACCCTCTGTTATACTATCTGTTAAACGCCAAATATCTTGATCATTTTATCTCCAGCGATCTCACTGACAGTTATGATATGTCTGTGCAATCTATAAATTACACATTCGTGCCAACATTTTGGCTCGAAAGTTCTGTATGTGTTCCCAAGATGCTTAGATTTAAGCAACTTTTCTCGTCGTACTGTACCAGTATCTATTGCAGCCATCTGCGGTCTTCGTACTCGCCGTGTAACTGGAAAAAACTACGTGTCACATACAACAACGTATTTCGCGGGTTAATGCGATTGTTGTGCTACTAAAATGTTTGGTATTAACTCTGTACCCAGATTTAATGAGGTTATTCGACGCCAGATAAATTCTCTACGGAACAGACTTATGTCGACAGACAACTTCTTACTTACAACTTTGCGGCTTTCCGATTTGTCTCAGACTTCGCGTATAGTTTGTCATTGGTCTCGCCAAATCTATGTAACGCGTTAGTAATTTGACTTTTGGCGGTCATCTTATTATTTATTTGTTTATTCTATAGACCATCTGTCACTGAAATAAATAAGTATTATTATTATATGAAAGAGTTCTATCTCGGGACTGTCCTATTGCATTGATGATTAGGTTTGCCCCCTGATGAAAGATATGCCAGGGATATACAGAATTTATACTCCCAAAAATATCTGAAACAACTGCTCTGAGGTACATGAGTACATATAGTGATGTTATAATAAAACTCCTATACTCCGGCTGTTGTGGGGTCGGGACATACCAGGAGAGTGGGTATGTTTATAGACATGTTTTTGTATTGCAGTGATCTATTTAATGCTGTCAGAAAATTAGATAAATAATTGATGTGAAAACTGATGCTCACAGCACTCTTTCGCTAATTTGGTAACTTTGTGCCACTCTGCGTCTTCCCGTATGTTTTGTGGATATTTTGAAACGATCCCCTATTACAATTCTAAACTAATTTGTACATTTGACAAAACAATATACAGCTACGACGTCAAATGACTCTGAATGTCTAAATCACGGAACTAAATTATTTTTGGTGGCTAACATCCGAGAAACCCGTGCTCTAATGCAGTAGTTAGTGTTTTTTACCTAATATCCTATGATGAATGACGCGTTATATTGAGGATTTAAAAGGTAATCGCACCAAATCTTTGCCGAACTATTTGACCGATGACTAAATTCGACATAAGAACCATTTTGGTCATTTAACAACGAAGTATTTCACCCAGAAAAAAAATTGACATAGGTTTTAGTGCGTTTGGCGCAATTTAATTGTATTTTGAAGATGGACCCTCTGTGACGTCACAGGTCAACGACGTTATAATATTTTTTGATATTACACGATTGAAGAACCTTTGCGCAATCAATTGACACCAACCATTTTGCCATATGCCTGCTACGAGTGAAGATATAGTCATTTTAATACGTATACCCCATTTTAAAGGTAGAAAGATGCAATCCAATGGTTCTTGTATTTTCTAATTTTTTCAGCATACGGCAATAGTTTTCACCACCACATCCTACTTCATCTGAAAGAAGCGAGTCTAAACTTTCAAATGATTTTTAGTTTGCATCTGTGTACGGGGGGTGCATTTTATTCCTCAAAACAGGGTCCCGGCCGCTCGTTTATATTGGTTGTAAATTTTCTTCTTTTTCCCAAAGACTGAGTTGGAAATATCTCAGTTTACCAATTGCACTTGTGTCGTTATGTCTGAAAAGAGTTTTACAGATTACCCCTCGCGAAAGGTGAAAGGGGGGTAACCCTTACGAGAACTGTATTCTTAGAAATGGAGTTCTGGCTGCCAATGTCTTCACATGATAAACAGGTGCTTAATTGGTTGGAAAGGGGTAATAAATGTCAATTTACCTGAACTTGCCAATCAATAATCTTAAACATCTGTATTTAACCAACATAATTAGCCATGAAATTAGGCATAATTTTACAGAAGAGACCAAACGTAACATGAGCTGTTGAACTAAATGTTGCCAAAACACAAACTGATCAGATAACATGATGGCTTGTAGCTGTATCGATAACACTTAACAATTTTATTATACCTTCTTTGGTACTGAAATCTGATAAAACTGTCATTTCAGAAAAAAATGGATTTAGTAACCCTTAACCACCTTAAAATGAAATACATTAGAGGTATAAATATATTTTTGCCGAAATCCGATCACCGAAGCTACTAGATAGGAGAGATTTGATAACCCGTTAAGTTGTTTAGATAATCAAGATATAGTAAAGTCCATTCATAAATTCTCCCACACAGTAAAACTGTCGTCCCTCTGATCGTTAGTCCTGTTTGACATCGAGTCGTATACCCAGATCACTGATAAAACTCAGGTATGTTAATGTATGGACTTTGTTGTTTTACATACAGGAAGGCATAGAATGAATTCGGTCCCCCAAGATGTACCCAGAACACGGGTGATCTCCCGGCAATGTAACTACATTACACTGACTGACTACAAAAGAATTCATGTCTGAGGTCATAGAGGAATAATTACAAAGATCAAATCTGACTAAAGACAGGGATCATCAACCTCAAGATCGGACAGATAAAAGTCAAATCAGTTCATATCTTACAGGTTGACAAAGCATGCTTAGCTTAACATGCCTTTAATTTGTTTCCTTAAAATGCTTTTTAAAACCGATCCCGACAAGTCATTCACTTGCTGAACGAAGGGAGCAGACTTATACAAAATCCCAGACAATCTTTCTGTCCATTGTGCAGGAACAAAGAAGAGCTTGTCCCACCCCTGTGTTAACAGGGTATCAAATCAACACATTAAATATGATGGGAGCTTCTAGCATTACAAACAGATCAATATGGCCCTGATACAGCCAATACTTGGCGAGGTAGCAGGTCAATCATATAAGGCCAACCCAAAGTATATCTTTGTTAAGTTCTTAGGCTTCATTTTTAAATCTAAAAAAATGGAACTCAAATCAACAAAGTGACAGAGGTCGATTACGGCTTCTACAGAGTGAAGTTCAATACTTCAATATTGACGGTTTGGAACTTGAAAGCAGACCGAGATGATAATAGCATGAACACTATTTGTTTTCGTGTAAAGTATCAATAAATTTACTTATACATCTTAATATTTATTATATTCAGGAAATTTTGATGTAGAGCACTGATCCCTTCATCAAGCACAGTGCATCACTATATTGGTATGCTAACAGTATTGCCTATGTTTTGTGCTTGGAAACACAAAGTACAAGTTTTTAACATCTGAAGCGTAGAAATGGCTCATACACAAAGCTTTTCTATCTGTATGCCTTTCTTGGTTTGTTACAGTTCATTAAGCCAGCAGTGTTAATCAAGGTTTAATAGGCGATGAGTTGGCCCATTAAACATTTCAACCTAGATGTGCACCACACAGTTAGTTCCCTTTTATAAGTCTTCCAAGTGAATTCCCATCGAATAACAGCTTCTGAGTTTTACTTGAATACAAGTTATTAATAAGTGACATAAAATGACTGGTTCACAATACCAAGGAATTACATTTTTGGCCAGGTACAAACACAGACTGCTAAAAAGCACCACGAGGATTGAGTGGGACAAGGGACAGTTTGTCACATTGCTTTTTAGGGAATATAAGTGGTGGGCCATCGTTCTTGGTTTCACATCATTGAATAAAAAATAGCCGTGTAAACCCCTAAACCTAACCTCTGCCAAAGATTTTTCTCAATTTTTTTTTTCCACCGTCATTATGATAAATATTCATATGCCAATGATACAGGCTTGAAGTGTGGTCTTTCTTATATCCACTTGACAGTTATATTTTCCTTGATAACAGGACTTTCAGGGGGACTATTTCAGGCACCTGAGCTCTGCTTTCGGCAGACAGAGAAAACAGCAAAATTAGGATGTTATGTGCTGAGGAGTGCAGCTGTGAAATTTTGATGGATACTCTTTGTCAAAGTGTTTATCACCTTATAGCACTTGAATTAAACTACTTCCTGCCAAAAGGTGAAATTCTAAATGCAAATAGGGAATCAACCAGGAACAATTTCATTGAAATTGCCATAAATGTAGTAGTCTGTAGAATCTTGAGGTATCAAGCCCCAATACAAAACTGAGTATGTGCGCAAGAAAAGCTCCCAATAGAGTATGGATGAACACATTACAGAGGCAAACTTTCACGACTCAGTACCGTTCAGTTCTCTACCACAAAGGTACCTTCAGTTCCATGTTGGTGAAATTTAGGTAACCTATTGGCAGTGCATGAACATTTTAAGCTTTGTACCATGAAGTCCTGACTGAACAGTACTGTGCAGTTACAAATCAGTTAACTTACCATCTGGCAGTGAATGACAGGTTCTTTCCAGTTAAATGTACCTATACCAGTAATCGATTGGTAGCCCTCACAATCCCAGCTTTGCAGTACCGTGCAGTTCTGACTTGAAGGCTACTGGTCAGTTACTGAATGGTAACCAATAAGTTATATCATAGATGAAAAGTGTGATAACTGATTGGTAACAAACTTGATAAGTGAACAGTACTGCAAGGGGGCCTATCATACCAGTACCGTGCTTTCACCAAGAGGTATTGGTAGGTAAGCAGAAATGGGCTGGTCACCATTCAGTAACTGTGCTGTAACCAGTCAAGGTACTGATGTGTTACTGTATTGTTACCAATATGTAATCAAGTGTGCTTGTGACCATTTGGTACTGTTGAGTTGGTAACCAATAAGTTATACCATAGATGAAAAGTGTGGTAACTGATTGGTAACAAACTTGATAAGTGAACAGTACTGCAAGGGGGCCTATCACACCAGTACCGTGCTTTCACCAAGAGGTATTGGTAGGTAAGCAGAAATGGGCTGGTCACCATTCAGTAACTGTGCTGTAACCAGTCAAGGTACTGATGTGTTACTGTATTGTTACCAATATGTAATCAAGTGTGGAAAATTGGGTTAGTAACATAGCAGTAACTTATTGGTAACTGCTTGGTGATCAATCAGTAGGTAATTCATAGCATTCAATGGCTGACCAATCAGTACCTGGTTGATACTGATCAGTTGAAAACGGTAGTGCAGTACCAATCAGTACTCCACCAGCCAGTTACCAACCAGTAAGTGAGTGGTAATGGTTGGTAGCTGTTTGCTTGTGTATGCTATCAACACCTTCAACTATTTCACCTGTGTTTCGCTGTTAAGATTTTCCAATTTATTCTTCTAATAACTTCCATGCAGTTCATCTGGTAGTTATGAAAATGTCCCAGTTTCAGTTATTACAGAGACTGTATTGGAATTTTCACAAGCAAGCCAGCAGAAATGTGATATATTTGGGATGATTGTACATGAAGAACCAACATCATGCTCATACAATATGTACAGAAATTTGAACAAAGACTACTATTGTCAAGGGCATCAGTTTAGATAGGCAAAAGTTTTGTACTGAGGTTCTGTTGAAGCTTGTACTGAATTCCTGAAGCTATAGCAATGCTCTCCAATATTACTCTTTATACTGAAATCATGTACCAGCAAATGGAAATTCAACTCATCCCACCATCCTAAATATTCTACAATTATATGACATTAGATTTGATCAACAGATTGATATTGTGTTTTGTTGGGTACCTAGTCATGTTGACATCCAAGGTAATACTGAAGCTGATAAAATGGCTAAGACAGCCCTAGATAATGAGGTTCATCCTGTTGGAATCCCATACAGTGATTTCAGACCCTCTATCTGTGTTTATGTGAGAAAGTTGTTTCAATCTTTATGGGATGCTATGGATAATAACAAACTTCACGAGTTCAAAAAAACTGTTGGTTATACACATCTGAACAATCAGAAATGTTTCGATCAGGCCATGATTAGACGATGTAGGATCGGCCATACACGATTAACTCACAAATATTTACTAAAAAAAGAGCCAGTCCCAAGGTGTATTCCATGCCACGAAGAGCTCACGGTGAGGCATATTCTTATCGACTGTATAGATTTTAAGATTGAAAGAGATGCTTTTTATCGAGCAGCTACGTTGAAAGATCTTTTTAGTCGAGTAAACGAAGATTGTATTTTAGATTATTTGAGAGAAATCGGTTTGTTGTATAAATTTTAATGTATGTACCTGTTTTAATGCATTAGTTTACTGAGTTATTAACTTGAATACTTAGAATTTTGTTTGATCGTCGCTTTCCAGCTGAAATATTGGTGAACGCGATGTTAAACCTCAATTCTCTCTCTCTCTCTCATGTATGGTACCAGCAATTTGATCCTGGAAAATAGATCACGGTCAGTCACTGCCAAGGTTTCTGATCTATTCTCAATTAATTATGTGGGGGACTACTGGTGAAGGAATATCACTGTTATGTAACTTAATAGCCTTTTGACAATTCCAGGTTCATATGCCCTGTCTGAAGATATGTGTGCTTCTCCAGTTTCAAGAGCAGGTCATGAATCAGATATATTCTGCCTGTCAAAGAAACGAGTGAGCTGGAAAATACAGGATTGTGAAAAATGTCCAACCCAATAAATTGCATGTATTTTTTTATTTAGTATGAACTCAAATAATCTACTGGATGATCTCCCCCTTTCACCCTTAGATTTATGACATAAATATAGTTATCATCCCACCAGCTTGGACTTTTTATCAAGGATTATCAAAGCACATCTCTTACAGTATTGCTTTGATCAACAATTCTCTTGTAATACAAGAATTACACAGTTACGGAATGTAATATTGACAACAATGAATATCTTTCACCATGCAAATTCAATTACCGATAGTCAGTGAATAAACCCTTCAAGATATTACACAGCAGTTTTGAGTCATTGTTCAGCCATATCTAAAAATAGGTGATCTGGAACCGAATTGAAATCGTGGTATGTAATTCTAATCAATGGGTTATTGTTGAACAAGAATATATCATCTAGAACTGTTGATTGGGGTCCACTGTTAAAGGAGACAAATTGTTCCAGCCCGAGTCTAGCACTGAGACTAAGTGGAAATAAAACCTACAGGTGTTGATTTGGCATTTGATATAGATTGCCATCCGTCACATGATTTGAACTTGGAATCATTTACTTCGCCCTATGTTCATTCATTCATTTAATGAAATGCCCTGGATTTTCAGAAGAATGTCCATTCTTGGCCCCTGGATATGTTATTGGCATGGAACGATTTATTCTGTGACAGTTAATAATTCTTTTATACAGCCAGGACAACAGCCTGGCGTGACAGTTAATAATTCTTTTATACAGCCAGGACAACAGCCTGGCGTGACAGTTAGGAATAAAAAATTTAAAAAACTGGCTGCCATCCAGGCCAGTTTTTGTGATTTTTTGATAGCATAAGTGTCAATCACTTTAACCATACAGGAAGCTATTATTTACAGTCATTAAAGAATGTCATGATTCATAATTGTTTTATCGATATCAATTTTCACTAACAATTCCTGAAGAAATGATCACGTACATCTGTCAGCTATGTACTTCATATCCGAGAAGGTATCTTGGTGTCATAAACATTTCTGATTGAAGTTCTCACCATTTTCTCCCTTCAGTAAGGGCATGGCAAGTTGAGGAAAATTATATCATAATCTCAAAATCTTAACTGAAATTGACTGTATTCTGCATGTGATAACATATTACTTAAACAGTGAAACCTGTGAATACCGACACCTGGGTAAACCGTATCGGTACATACCGATAGAAATATAGTGCAATGATTGCCTGTCATTGACATACAAAAATGGAGTATTTCTAGACAAATGTTTTCATCATATTATAACGTGCCGGAAAGCTTGGAATATCGTGTTTGAAATTACGTAGGTGATGATATCTTCGCTTCATTCATGTTCATGACAGTGTTGATACCAGCTCGGAACTGTTAAAAATGCCGGTACAGAAGGAGTTAAGGGTGAAATGCTCAGGTTGCAATTTTTGACCATATTTTGACTGAACAGTGGTGAAATTAAACAGAGTCAATTTAGAGGAGAATGGAAAATCGGTGAATGATTGCTTTTCCCAAAAACACCCATTGATTATTTCCCTTGATTTTGTCAGTGCTTTAAGTATATTATGACATCAACTGGGCTCTATATGCGGAACCCATATACACGACATGTATTGGCTTTGTACATTGA
Organism: Hanleya hanleyi; assembly: GCA_036873755.1. Taxonomy (NCBI): domain Eukaryota; kingdom Metazoa; phylum Mollusca; class Polyplacophora; order Lepidopleurida; family Hanleyidae; genus Hanleya; species Hanleya hanleyi. The sequence continues at coordinate 109,693 of JAVTVY010048857.1, forward strand.
CATCACTGAACACACTAGGTCGTGTCATACACACATCAATGTAACGGGTGATTTTGTCACTGTGGAAGAGTAGCATTATCTCCTGATATCATGCCACACTATAGTTGAACATGGGTCAAATTTATCATCTGACCTATTGGACACCATACTCCAGTGAAATTGACTTCGGGATTCTAGTGGTATTCCACTGAAGTCTACTGGAATATAGTGGAATTTATATTCCACTGGAATCTCACTACAATTCGGTGTCAGTGGAATCCAGTGGGATTGATTACATTAATCTCAGAGAAATATCCCAGTGGAATTCCACTGAAACTATTATTGAACACTTACTGCTAACAGATTACCTATTATTGAACAGTTACTGCTAACACATTAACTATTATTGAACAGTTACTGCTAACAGATTACCTATTATTGAACAGTTACTGCTAACAGATTACTTATTATTGAACAGTTACTGCTAACACAACACCTATTATTGAACAGTACTGCTAACAGATTACCTATTATTGAACAGTTACTGCTAACAGATTAACTATTATTGAACAGTTACTGCTAACAGATTACCTATTATTGAACAGTTACTGCTAACAGATTAACTATTATTGAACAGTTACTGCTAACAGATTAACTATTATTGAACAGTTGCTGCTAACAGATTACCTATATTATTGAACATTTACTGCTAACAGATTAACTATTATTGAACAGTTACTGCTAACAGATTAACTATTATTGAACAGTTACTGCTAACATATTACCTATTATTGAACATTTACTGCTAACAGATTAACTATTATTGAACAGTTACTGCTAACAGATTAACTATTATTGAACAGTTACTGCTAACATATTAACTATTATTGAACAGTTACTGCTAACAGATTAACTATTATTGAACAGTTATGCTAACATATGACCTATTATTGAACAGTTACTGCTAACAGATTAACTATTATTAAACAGTTACTGCTAACAGATTACCTATTATTGAACAGTTACTGCTAACAGATTAACTATTATTGAACAGTTACTGCTAACAGATTACCTATTATTGAACAGTTGCTGCTAACAGATTACCTATTATTGAACAGTTACTGCTAACAGATTACCTATTATTGAACAGTTACTGCTAACAGATTAACTATTATTTAACTATTATTGAACAGTTGCTGCTAACAGATGACCTATATTATTGAACATTTACTGCTAACAGATTACCTATTATTGAACAGTTACTGCTAACAGATTAACTATTATTGAACAGTTACTGCTAACAGATTAACTATTATTGAACAGTTACTGCTAACAGATTACCTATTATTGAACAGTTGCTGCTAACAGATTAACTATTATTGAACAGTTACTGCTAACAGATTAACTATTATTGAACAGTTAATGCTAACATATTACCTATTATTGAACAGTTACTGCTAACAGATTAGAAATATAGTGCAATGATTGCCTGTCATTGACATACAAAAATGGAGTATTTCTAGACAAATGTTTTCATCATATTATAACGTGCCGGAAAGCTTGGAATATCGTGTTTGAAATTACGTAGGTGATGATATCTTCGCTTCATTCATGTTCATGACAGTGTTGATACCAGCTCGGAACTGTTAAAAATGCCGGTACAGAAGGAGTTAAGGGTGAAATATGAAACATTTATAAATAATGTTGGTATTTGTTATCAAATCAAACTTGCTATCAATTGTATGCCATATTCCTCCTATTTGGAGGTCTCTTGCAAAGAAATTATCTCCCTTGATCGTCCCCTCGATCGTCCGCTAGGTGGCGTGTTCTCCGCGCATGCCCTTCCTCTTTTTCCAATGCTATGCAAGACATGTTTTGAGTCAAGGCCGTAGCAAAGTGGGGAGGATGGGTTGGGCAAATCAAAATTGATAGCAGGTTTGATTTGATAACAAATACCAACATTATTTATAAATGTTTCATATTTGTTGCTCAAATCTTCACCTGCTATCAATTGTATGCCAGACTCCCAACAGAGGAGGTTGGGTAGCCGGTCTTGAAGTCTTGTCTTTGGGTTGTGCGGAGCACGCCTTGTTCTGATTGTTTAGATCTGGTATGCCCAGTAATATCCTGATAATTCCCATGTCGTATAGAGGCTAAGGGAGCTCAAGGAATTACAAGTAATACGGCGAGAGGTGGAATATTGCACCGACCATTTGCTCGTATACTTATTGCCAGATAATCAGATGCCATCGTGATGCCTTGAAGTCCCTTCGTCTCCAGCATGGTCTGCTTCTTCATGCTACTGGATTGTCGGGATCTTGCTTGAGCGGCGCCCCCCCTTTTCTTTGATAGGAGTAGTGGACTATGCACTGGGCTGTAGCTGTAGGTCCAGCGTAGTCATCCTATCTGTCTGTACAGACATGTCTGTAGATAGACGCCAGCAGAAGTTGAATTGATCGTCCAGCGCAGGTGTCAACAATATCGTTCAACGATAAGTTTTCTCCAAGGTGGCCCGGACGTCGCACTGGCTCTAGTCTTGTGAGACGATGTCTTCATAAAAGAGGAGGAGCGTCGCTGGCGAGTTGGTAAACCCAGTCAGTAGTCTTCTTCAACCCAAACGGTTATCATGAACTAGTGATGTCAGCCGATGAGTCTGTTTAGAAGTGATGAGAGAAGAAGACGACTGGAGCCCCTTGTCGGTTCTGTAAAAGAGTGCCGCAGGGCTCTGACTGGATATAAAACCCTATCCTCTTCCAGCAGGTCGACGAAATCTGTCAGTGCTGGAATTTGGTACTGTCTTTGGACGCCTGGTCCCTGACGTGTGGAATCGTTTTTGGTGGCGAAATCCGGAATCGGATGAAAATATCTGGTTGACCAATCTGTCATCCATGTCAGGGAACTGTGTTCCACTGCGTGAAGCTCTGATAGTGGAGTGAAGGCTGTCAGGAAGCTGTCTTGTAGGACAGGACCTTGACTACAGTTGACTGTAATGGCTCAAATGGTGGACGTAAGAATGCCCTAGTACCACATGCAGGTCCCCTTGGGTGATAGTTGACGTGTTCGGCGAGACTGTAAGGCGAAGGCCATAGAAAACCGAAATGCTGGAATCTTGTCCAATGTCGATTCCGGAGGTCAACTTGACAACCCCGGATGATGCTGAGTGATACCCCTGTGTAATGCTTGGCTGAGATTCCCTGTCCTGATGCAGATGTAGAAGGAAAGACAGCTGTTGCTGGAACAGAAGCAGTGTTGGCCACAGGTCCTCTACCGTAGTACATTCTCCGGGCTTGATGCAACTGTACAGTAAATAGTAGCTTGCTGCAGTCATCGTCTGTACAATTGGCCCTGGAGAAAAAACCCTGGTCTGCAAAGGAATTTTGGATCGTTAGCAGACGTGTGAGTTCGGCCATTGCGGGTCCTGGTGCCTCCGTAGAAAAAGTGATCTTCCGCCTGTAGTACCCTGTAGGACTTGGAGGAAGCTGTCAGCGGTGACCTTGAAGTGATGTGAAACATGTGGTGTTGTGACATGGCATCGCTGATACTGTGCTCCTAGGACCAGTGCTGATGTTTCTTGAAACAGTGACTGGGATCTTGTCCCCCCCCCAACTTGACGTAGCTGACGACCGTACTATAACGTTCGTAATCAGTACTGACGTGTTGTGCAACTGCAAACTCCAAGGGGGGACTGCCCTCTTTAACACAGACATCTCTAAGGAAGATGATGCCTTGCTTGTCTGCCATGGGATCCATGTGCCGGCTATCTGTGCTGGACTAATGGACCCCTCCAACTTGTGGAGGCTGCATCGGTGAGTGAAAACCTCTCCGACTGTGCTCGCTTGAAACTGGATCCGGCATCGCCGCTCTGGAAGTGCGTGAAGATGTTCCGGGACGAGCATCCTTCGAATTGCTTGTTCTTGCCCTCAGGTACAGTTGTAGTCGAAAACCTGTAATGGTGGTACCTGGATCCGACCAAACTGTGCTAGGTCCTGAGTGACAGGTAGAGAGTATCTTCATCCAACGGTCCTCGGGTGGTTGAACTATCTGTGGTCAAGTGACGAAGACCGTGCTGCTGTTCCAGCGTGGATGGTCCGGTTCCAGGTGCGGGATCCAGATGCAGAAAGACTGCCTGACGCTTGAATGTAGTATTCTCCTCCATTCTTCATAATCCGTGAGGTCCCAGGATACAACCCTGGACCGACGTGATCGTCGAGGAGAAACTCGAGAAACGCCCTCTGGGACGCCGGAAATGACGACAATCGGGAGACAGATTCCAAATCCTGTAGTGTCGAATACACTCAGTAGGTGTCCGACTCCGTCGCCTGGTCCGTCTCTACTGTCATCTCACTGGAAGCTGGAGTCCCAAATCTGTTCCGGAGTCCGAATCCGAATTTCGGATTGGAGATGACTTGATCCCCGAGTCCTATTCCGGTGTACGGGTCCGCGTTGACTTGGACATGAAAGGACGGAACCTCAGTCTGGACCTAGGCCTGTTCACTGTAGACTGGATGACTCGCTCCCAAGAAACGGGTTTAGTCGAGCCCGACTAACCGTATTCTCCGAGGTATTGATTTTCTTGATCACGAACTCGGGTGTAGATGGAGTCCAAGATTATCCGATGAAGAGTAGGATCCGGCTCTAGATGACTGAAGATGATCGCCAGAAGAAGTGTCGGGACTTGGGATAGACCTCACGTAAGGACTGACTTGTTCGATGAAAATCTTGAGACAGAGTGACACTGATCTTCTATATCATCAGGGTCGACCGCCTACAATCAGGTTGAGTAAAGACTTGAAACTTGAGAGGATGACTAGTGGTTTGAAGGTGAGGCTGAGAAACCATCAATTCCGATGAACGCGGTTGCTCCTGCTCCGGTCGGAAGATTCCCTCTTTACCTTGAAACTGTCCTCCCTTGTAAGGGCGAAACTACTCTGAGTATCCTGCTTGGGTAGGTTGCCCGAGTTCTGACAGGGACACTGTCCGTGACGACCTCCTCTTCTAGACTTGCCCTTTGCCTTTGCCTTGTCTTTACCGGAAAGGCGTTGTGTCAGTGACCCGTTGACGCCAGTAGTTGTTGAGGCAACTCTCTGTTGACGGAATCCAAACCCTGATTCCAGGGCCACTATCCCGTCCGGTGAGCTTGAAGGAGCCATCTTTCTGTCTGACGTCTGGGTCCTGTATCAACTTGATATAGCTGTAAGGAACCAATCGGTATATGAAGTAACCCTATGTCGAGTTAACATCATGTTTCGGTGTCTTGGTACATTCCAGAAGTCTGACTAAATCCGGGTCCGACTTCGGAGACTTGAAAGGTAGGTTATCTCCACATAGGACGTAGGTCTTGTAAGGGCCGTGTTTCCGGAGAGCAGATTTCCTGAATGACTCCGGCGATTGTGCGCATGTCACAGACTCGTCTTCTTCAGAAGGCTTGTCCAATCCATAAAGCGATGTCGCTGTAAGCCGTCTTCGCTTCCGGGGTGGATCATCTGACTGCTTATCTTCGCCATCGTCCGGTCTAGCCATCTCTGGAACCCAGGACTATAGCGTCGCCATCTCGGCTTTAAATGGTAGCTTCTCCTTCTCCTCTGTTTCCGCTTCTTGACTGGAAAACGGGCCTGTACGAGAAGAGGGTGGTATTGAAGCAGAACGTCGGAGATGATACGACGTTGCTGGAGGAAGACGGGATCATCTTGTGTCACAGACATCTGATGATGAAGTGTCCGCAGTCGCAGAAAGCTGTGCTGCTGGAAGGTGACTGCGTCTCATAACAGCACTTGACTCCAAAGGAACTTGAAAAGATAAGTCTTGATCTTTAAGTCCGAGTCCGAGTCCGGATCCGGAAACGGTGTGAACGTTGACGGGCATCCCAGAAGTGACGTCTAAACGTCGGGGATAAACCTGATCGGGAGTCCCGTCTCTGCCCTGGTAATCCCAATAACTGTAAGGTGTCTGATTCCGAGGTTGAAGGCGGTCTCTACTCCTCTCCCGCTGTAAATGACTGAAGCTGGAATCCCGATTCCGTTCCGGGATCCGGTTCCGTTTTCGGGATCTCCCCGCTGTGATCGCGGGCTCCGGCTCTGATGTACGGGTCCGCGCCGTCTTGGAAGTTGACTCCCGGCGCTCTGGATAAGTCCGTGCTGTACAAGTCCGTGCTACTTGGAGGTAGATTCTCGGCGCTCCACATAGGGCCATGCCGTGTTGGAGGTAGACTCTCGGCGCTCCGTATAAGGCCGTGCCGTCTTGGAAGCCGACTCCCGGCGTTCTGGATAGGTCTGTGCCGTCCTCTGCTCCAGGGTCCAGCTCCGGACTTGAGGTTTGTCCATAGTAGAAAACTCTCACTCCGATGGTCGGGTCCCTCCCTGTGTAGGGCCGTGATCCGGAGTCCCACTGCTCTGTGTAGGAATGTGACCCGGAGTCCCGGTGCTCTATGTAAGGCCGTGCCGGTCCGGAGTCCGAGTCCCAGTGTGCTGTATAGGGCCGTGCCATGCTGGCGCCGAGGTCCTGCTCCGGGGTCCGGGTCCATGTCTTTGATTTCTCTGAAGATGAGTGATGATCCCGATCTGTTCTCCGAACTGTAGTTTTGTCCACTGCTACAGGTCCGGGGTACGGCTCTTCGCCGGGACCCCGGCTCGTGGACTTGCGGAGACCTGGATGAACGGGAGTTGTCTTCGGACGTCTGGTCCCGGTCCGTGCTTGTAGTGAAGCCCCGGTGCTGGGTCCGTGACTGTGTCTTCTCCGAGGAAGAAAATCTTGACTTGACTTTAATCTTCGGAGAAATCTTCGGCCTACGGGAAAGCGGCTTGAATCCTCCGATGTACGGAGCCGGAGTCCCGGTCCTGAAATCTCCCGATGTGCGGGGCCAGGGTCCCGGTCTTGAAATCTTCCGATGTTCGGGGCCGGAGTCCCGGTCTTGAATCTCCCGATGTACGGGGCCGGAGTCCCGGTCTTGAAATCCTCCGATGTTCGGGGCCGGAGTCCCGGTCTTGAAATCTTCCGATGTTCAGGATCGGAGTCCCGGCCTTGGGTATGTTCTCGGGTCCCGTCCGCTAGCTGGAGAATGGAGCCCAAGTGCTGTCGTCGACTGGTGGAGTCCCCCAAGATGAAAGCTGACTTTTTTTCCCTAATATCGGGAAATCTTGTCCGGCCTTGTAGTTGGCTGTACTTTCCACTTGGAAGAATCCGAGGCTGGCGCTGGTTTGATTGTCGTCAGACTGAAATCGGCAAGTAGGGCTTGTGTGGCTGATATCTTCACCAAGACTTCTCTCGACTTGATTCTTATATTCTGTTATAATGTACTCTACCCAACTGGGTGTTAGTACACTGAAGTGAATCTTGAATCTTGATATCAGCGGTCGTGCAGAGAAGAAACCTTACGTCTGCCCCACTTGTCTGCGCCAGGTCAGCTTGTCGTTGTTGTTGTCCAGTCGACACACGGCAATCTACGTAAACAGAAATGAAATCGACATAAAATAAGACAAATAAGCAAGCCTTTTTAGGGATAAAAAGGGGGACTACGTAGAGGACGTAGTCCTGATAGATAACTTCAGCACCAACAACCCTAGCCTTTATTAAATATCTAGGATTACTAGTAAGAAGAGACTCTCTCTCAAAAACAGGTCTTGTTGACAAGCCTGCAAAGGAAAAAGAGGAAGGGCATGCGCGGAGAACACGCCAACTAGCGGACGATCGAGGGGACGATCAAGGGAGATAATTTCTTTGCAAGAGACCTCCAAATAGGAGGAATATGGCATACAATTGAAAGCAGGTGAAGATTTGAGCAACAAATGCTCAGGTTGCAATTTTTGACCATATTTTGACTGAACAGTGGTGAAATTAAACAGAGTCAATTTAGAGGAGAACGGAAAATCGGTGAATGATTGCTTTTCCTAAAAACACCCATTGATTATGTCCCTTGATTTTGTCAGTGCTTTAAGTATATTATGACATCAACTAGGCTCTATATGCGGAACCCATATACACGACATGTATTGGCTTTGTACATTGACATCACTGAACACACTAGGTCGTGTCATACCCACATCAATGTAACGGGTGACTTTGTCACTGTGGAAGAGTAGCATTATCTCCTGATATCATGCCACACTATAGTTGAACATGGGTCAAATTTATCATCTGACCTATTGGACACCATACTCCGGTGAAATTGACTTCGGGATTCTAGTGGTATTCCACTGAAGTCTACTGGAATATAGTGGAATTTATATTCCACTGGAATCTCACTACAATTCGGTGTCAGTGGAATCCAGTGGGATTGATTACATTAATCTCAGAGAAATATCCCAGTGGAATTCCACTAAAACTATTATTGAACACTTTCTGCTAACAGATTACCTATTATTGAACAGTTACTGCTAACAGATTACCTATTATTGAACAGTTACTGCTAACACATTACCTATTATTGAACAGTTACTGCTAACAGATTAACTATTATTGAACAGTTACTGCTAACAGATTAACTATTATTGAACAGTACTGCCAACAGATTACCTATTATCGAACAGTTACTGCTAACAGATTAACTATTATTGAACAGTTACTGCTAACAGATTACCTATTATTGAACAGTTGCTGCTAACAGATTACCTATTATTGAACAGTTACAGCTAACAGATTAACTATTATTAAACAGTTACTGCTAACAGACTAACTATTATTGAACAGTTGCTGCTAACAGATTACCTATATTATTGAACAGTTACTGTCACATTGTAACAGATTAACTATTATTGAACAGTTACTGCTAACAGATTAACTATCATTGAACAGTTACAGCTAACAGATTACCTATTATTGAACAGTTACAGCTAACAGATTACCTATTATTGACAGTTACAGCTAACAGATTAACTATTATTGAACAGTTACAGCTAACAGATTACCTATTATTGAACAGCTACAGCTAACAGATTACCTATTATTGAACAGTTACAGCTAACAGATTACCTATTATTGAACAGTTACTGCTAACAGATTAACTATTACTGAACAGTTACTGCTAACAGATTAACTATTATTGAACAGTTACGGCTAATAGATTAACTATTATTGAACAGTTACTGTTAACAGATTAACTATTATTGAATAGTTACTGCTAACAGATTACCTATTATTGAACAGTTACTGCTAACAGATTACCTATTATTGAACAGTTACTGCTAACATATTAACTATTATTGAACAGTTACTGCTAACAGATTAACTATTATTGAACAGTTACTGCTAACCGATTAAATATTATTGAATAGTTACTGCTAACATATTTACTATTATTAAACAGTTACTGCTAACAGATTACCTATTGAACAGTTACTGCTAACAGATTAAGGATCACGTATCATAAAATATCATCCCCCAAAACCTGACCATCATTATTTTCAAGAAAATGACTAATTAAATGAAATGAGTTTTTCCACACTGTGACTTACGATTATACTGAGGATATTATTTTTGAATGCCATATTATTGAATGATAACAAGGTAGTGAATAATAAAAATGTCTCCTCATGGTATCGCCATGAACATACATAACCAAAGTGTGACCGAAAAAACAATTCATCTTCGGAGTGCTGTAACCACTGCATGGTCAATTATAACTTATGGATTTTTAAGATATGAAAATCATGTTATGTCGTTCCAACATAAGAATTGCTGACCACTTTCTTCCTCTCCCGGTACAAGTATAGAATTCATTCAATTATCCCAGCAAACAATCACTTTCAAATTTTGAGAGTGATGATCAGATTTCCGCCTGAGCCAGCCTCTTTACTTGAGATTAACAAGGGTTATGTGTAACCCGGCAGCTCGCCGTTTTGGGTTTTGTCAATAACATGCAGCTTCACATAAAGATCGAGCCCTTCAGGTTGCACATCACTGGCAATGACAATACATATTGTTATAAAAATTTGACTTCTTCGTCAGTGATGTTGAAGTTGGATTGAAAGATGAACTATATTATAAAACTTGAAATAAAGATTACCTTTTTTCCCAAAAGTAAGCTTATACATGTCATTATGAATACATGTACAATTGCAATTTGGTCTGAGATGTGGGTGTGAAATGCCTGGATAAATATGGTTCGTGCAAAAGCTTTAGGTTAAATCATGATGTGGAATGGGATTCGATACCAAAATTGAAGGAAATGGTATCCTTCATTAAAGGCGACACAAAATTGCAAACCACCAGGGGCTCGGTACTGCGGGATCCCCCCGCCGGTTATTTAATATTGTACTTCTGAAATAAAATAATGTCATTATTCTATTAGTAATTACTATAAAGGAATATATTGTAGTTGATTTGACGTGTTTGTGTAACAAAACCTAAAACAAAAAACATTAACCTTCCAGCTTGAGTCTAACGTTGTGCTAAACATAAAAACTTAACTGACACCGACACCGCCACTTTCCCCCTCTCTCTCTCCCAATACCTCACCTATACGGTGAGCTAAAAATGACATAATAAATCTGTAACACTCCAACTCCAACTGTTATTTTATTAGTTTTCATTTTGATTTTGATTTTTTTTTCTGTGTGACAGATGTTAATTTATACTGTGAAAAAATGACAAGTTAGCCGACAAACTTAGGATGGTGGAACTACTGTGCAGACTGAGAGACGTGATTAGAGTCATTTATAAACACCACAACCTCTGGTCCTAAGTCAAGTGGATAATGGCAACCAATTTCTGCAGTGATTTATCACCATGGGCAGTTTGCCATGACACGTGTTCACAGTTGAAGGGAGACAACTCTCAGAGTACAATAGAGGCACATTTGCCAATGCCAGTTCAATTGCACAACTACATATACATATATAAAAGTATGCATATTTATACAAAAAAGGTTTTAACTCTAACGTTACATTCTCTGTATAAAAATAATTTGAAGAAATCCAAACACTATTATTCATGTCAATAAACTACAACGAAAAATGCTGGAGAGAAAAAAAAGTGGGGCATCAATTTTGAGACCAGTGGCATTGGTCTCAAAAGTCCTTATCTTTATACTTCACTGTTCCTAATAAACATTACAAAACAGCAGAAAACTTTAAACAGCAAAATGAGTAAACAATACGGATATCCTGTCTGGGTACCATGTCTCATCATCCCCAGATGGTGTTTTATACAAGTGTATGGAAGTTATAGATGGATAGGCCAACTTGGCAAGAAGAGTTATGGCCCCTGATTTTTTCAAGACCAGTGGAATGGTCAAAAGTAGACATACTGTAATCCCTTTAATAATTCAGTCACAGGAAATGAAATTTCCCACCATAAAATCCAGGGTAATCAAATTCATCATCCAAAATAATACAGATAATCTAAATTTCTTTGTTATTTCAAAAACTTTAGAGAGCGATCAAATTTATTAGAACAGCCAATTGAATTTTGTCTTCAAATTAGGGGTGATTGAATTTTGATAGGCGATTCAATTACCACAGGGATTACCATATAAATAATGGAAAATGTCAAGAAAATCTGTGCCAGTCTCACTGAAGTTCTTAGTTGGTATGATTAAGAGGAGTAAGCGTACGTACCTTATTTTAAATAAGTATCTATTGCAAAGACTAGACTCTTGAAGAAACATAACTATTTTAATATCATTAAGGGTTGTATGGCAGTACAATTTGTGTGACCTTGTTCTTGAAGGAAGACAGGACTAATGATGTCAATTTTCAGGACAAGGTCACAGCTCTGGACATCCCAAAAGCAGACAACTGAACTATTTTGAGTATGTGTTTATAATCGAAGAAAAACTGAAAAAAAAATTGAAAAGGGAATTGTTTAAGAAATAATTCCTTGTTTACTGTGGTAAAATACCTAGAATAGATCGGGCTGCAAATAGGAGGCCTGAGTGATCAAACGTGAAGATTCCTCCTATGGCAGCCCGATCTATTCTAGGTGTTTTACCGCAGTAAACAAGGAATTATTTATATTCTACCATACTGAAAACAGCACAATGTGAAGATATTTCCTGAAAAGAAAGATATTCTCGTGTATTAAAACTGGATTAACACCCCTATACCCGACAAAAAATGCTTTGGCCCGCCAATTAATCAGAGCAAGCAACAACTGTAAGTCGCTTGCCTGAAATCGACACGGGTTGGTTGGTCAACAGTATGACACCTATATGGGCATGCTAAAATGCCATTAACGATCATAATGATGAAAGTTTAACCCTTGGTTTTAGAATACATGTGAAATTCCCCCGTCATCCAATGATTGGATTTTGTACCTATCGTAAGTCCCTACCTACCATAAGTACCTATCATAGGTTTTGTGAAGAAAACTCTTTCTATGATGTACACGAAGATTAGCAGACGATAAATTTTGATATCCTTTTCAATCCTATTACCCCTTTGGGCGAGTTCAACTGGACATGCGAAGAAACTTACAATGTCAAATAATCGACACCGGTTGGTTGAGATCGGTCCATACTCCATGTAAGGGAGCACGAGATTGGGCTATTAATTACCCCTCTTTGTAAGGCGACAGTGTAAAAACGACACTTTGAAAGATATGTATATTATGTAGTTTGTCTCGATAGGGGCATTACCCCCTTCCATAAGACGACAGTGTTAAAACGACACATGTAAGGTACATGTACCAGGACTATTCTCCTCCCAGGACGATTTCCTATAACGACACTGTAAAACGACACATTCACTGAATCATCTAGCCAGGCTTAGAAATATTGTCAGGGCCAGTCTTACTTGTAAGAGAAGAACCATAGTCTAAAAACGACACTTTGAAGGCGATGTATATTTTTAAAGCGACAGTCTAAAAGCGACACTTCATCAGATATGTTTATTTCATAAAGCGACAGTCTATAAACGACACTTCATCAGATATTTATATTTCATAAAGCAACAGTCTAAAAATGATATTATTTCTGTATACTTTCCATGATGGCACAGTGTGTGGACATTCACCTTGAAAGATGACAGTTTGAAAGATATGTATATTATGTAGTTTCTCTCGACAGGGGCATTACCCCCTTCCATAAGACGACAGTGTTAAAACGACACATGTGAGGTACCAGGACTATTCTCCTTCCACAACGATTTTCTAGAACGACACTGTAAAACGACACTTTCACTGAATCATCTAAGAACAGCCATGTTTAGAAATATGGTCAGGGCCATTCTTACTTGTAAGATGACGACAGTCTAAAAATGACACTTTGAAAGCGATGAATATTTTTTAAAGCGACAGTCTAAAAGCGACACTTCATCAGATATGTATGTTTCATAAAGCGGCAGTCTATAAATGACATTATTTCTCTATGCTTTCCATGATGGCACAGTGTATGGATGCTCCATAAGACGACAGTATTAAAACGACACATGTGAGGTACCAGGACTATTCTCCTCCCACAACGACACTGTATAACGACACTTTCACTGAATCATACAGCCATGCTTAGAAATATGGTCAGGGCCATTCTTACTTGTAAGATGACGACAGTCTAAAAACGACACTTTGAAAGCGTTGTATATTTTTTAAAGCGACACTTCATCAGATGGAATATAGCAGCTATACTCTCAAATATTTTGTCAGGCTTAATTTATATCCCAGATGACGATACATGTACATTCCACCCACATTTACACTAAATGAAATAACATACTGTCAAATGGACTGTCAAAGCAGTTTTATTCCAGTATTAATATTTAATCTCACAAATAACACACGTTCATCCTCCAGTGACAAATGTATCTGAAGTTGAGTGTCAAAGCGGTGTTAGGGAGGAATGTTCGTGAAGTCGAGTGTCAAAGCAGGGTTAGAGAGGCTTGTATGTGAAGACGAGTGTCAAAGCGGTGTTAGGATTGGAATGTACATGTAGCCGAGTGTCAAAGCGGTGTTAGGGAGGACTGTACGTGAAGTCGAGTGTCAAAGCGGGTTTAGGACTTAGGGTTAGGTAACTTTCATACTATCAAGTTCAGGTTCGTTTCAGCTATAAAAACTTATTTCTCCACCGAACTCTGTAGTTTGTCAAATCGGGGTTAGGGAGGAATGTATGTGAATTCGAGTGTCGAAGCGGTGTTAGGGAGGAATGTATATGAAGTTGACTGTCAAAGTCGTGTTAGGGATGAATGTATGGGAAGTTGAGTGTGAAAGCGGTGTTAGGGACAGATGTATGTGAAGTCGAGTGTCAAAGCAGTGTTAGGGAGGAATGTACGTGAAGTCGAGTGTCAAAGCAGGGTTAGGGAGGCTTGTATGTGAAGACGAGTGTCAAAGCGGTGTTAGGGAGGAATGTACGTGTAGCCGAGTGTCAAAGCGGTGTTAGGGAGGATTGTACCTGAAGTCGAGTGTCAAAGCGGGTTTAGGACTTAGGGTTAGGTAACTTTCATACTATCAAGTTCAGGTTCGTTTCAGCTATAAAAAAAATTATTTCTCCACCAAAGTGTAGTTTCTCTAGTCGGGGTTAGGGAGGAATGTATGTGAATTCGAGTGTCAAAGCGGAGTTAGGGACAAATGTACTTGAAGTTGAGTGTCAAAGTGGTGTTAGGGAGGAATGTACGTGAAGTCGAGTGTCAAAGCAGGGTTAGGGAGGCTTGTATGTGAAGACGAGTGTCAAAGTGGTGTTAGGGAGGAATGTACGAATAGCCGAGTGTCAAAGTGGTGTTAGGGAGGACTGTACATGAAGTCGAGTGTCAAAGCGGGTTTAGGACTTAGGGTTAGGTAACTTTCATACTATCAAGTTCAGGTTCGTTTCAGCTATAAAAAACTTATTTCTCCACCGAACTCTGTAGTTTGTCAAATCGGGGTTAGGGAGGAATGTATGTGAATTCGAGTGTCAAAGCGGTGTTAGGGAGGAATGTATATGAAGTTGACTGTCAAAGTCGTGTTAGGGATGAATGTATGGGAAGTTGAATGTCAAAGCGGTGTTAGGGACAGATGTACGTGAAGTCGAGTGTCAAAGCGGGTTTAGGACTTCGGGTAACTTTCATACTATCAAGTTCAGGTTCGTTTCAGCTATAAAAAATATATTTCTCCACCAAAGTCTGTAGTTTGTCTAGTCGGGGTTAGGGAGGTATGTATGTGAATTCGAGTGTCAAAGCGGAGTTGGGGACAAATGTACTTGAAGTGGAGTGTCAAAGTGGTGTTAGGGAGGAATGTACGTGAAGTCGAGTGTCAAAGCAGGGTTAGGGAGGGCAAATAGTTTGACAGACTGACGCCCTGGCAGGAGAATAGTCTTGCTCCCCCACATGTGTCGTTTTAACACTGTCGTCTTACAAGAAAAAATGGTCCGCATAATATTTTCAACAATAGCTGTTACATGTACATGTTTCAATGAAAAGTGTCTTCTTTAGAAAAATTCATATACAAGTACATGCATGATTTCCCACAGGGAGACCTCCACCAATCAGGAAGATCGGTATATAACAACACTAAACATTGCTGTCACATGATTTAATCAAACTGTCGTTTTCAGAGTGTCGCTGTAGAAAATATACATATCTTATGAAGTGTCGTTTTTAACACTGTCGTCTTGGAAGTGAGAATAGACCTGATAACATTCCCAACCCTCACTTTTAACAGTTCAATGAAACTGTCGTTTTTACAGTGTCGCTGTAGAAAGTTTGATCAACTGTATATAATAACACAGACCATTGCTGTCACATGATTTAATCAAAGTGTCGTTTTCAGAGTGTCGCTGTAGAAAATATACATATCTTATGAAGTGTCGTTTTAACACTGTCGTCATACAAGTGACAAATGCCCCTGGTAATATTTTCAACCATGCTTACAATATATAATTCAATGAAAGTGTCGTTTTTAGTGTGTCGCTGTAGAAAATATACATATCTTATGAAGTGTCGTTTCCCAGACTGTCGCTCTGGCAGGAGAATATTCCTGCTCCCTCATATATGTCGTTTTAACACTGTCGTCTTGGAAGTGAGAATAGACCTGGTTATATTTTCAACCATACTTACAATATTTAATTCAATGAAAGTGTTGTTTTCATAGTGTCGCTGTAGAAAATATATATATCTTATGAAGTGTCGTTTCCCAGACTGTCGCTCTGGCAGGACAATAGTCCTGCTCCCAGACAGTGCCGTTTTAACACTGTCGTCTTACAAGGGACAATGGTCCACATAATATTTCCAATCATAGCTGTTGCATGTACATGTTTCAATGAAAAGTGTCATCTTTAGAAAAATTCACAAGTACATGTATCATTCACACAGGGAGACCTCCACCAGTCAGGAAGATCAGTATATAACACAGAGCATTGCTGTCACATGATTTAATCAAACTGTTGTTTCCAGTGTCTCGCTGTAGAAAATATACATATCTTATGAAGTGTCGTTTTAACACTGTCGTCATACAAGTGACAATGCCCCTGGTAATATTTTCAACCATGCTTGCAACATATAATTCAATGAAAGTGTCGTTTTTAGTGTGTCGCTGTAGAAAATATACATATCTTATGAAGTGTCGTTTTAACACTGTCGTCATACAAGTAACAATGCCCCTGGTAATATTTTCAACCATGCTTACAATATCTAATTCAATGAAAGTGTCGTTTTTAGTGTGTCGCTGTAGAAAATATACATATCGTATGAAATGTCATTTCCCAGACTGTCACTCTGGCAGGAGAATAGTTCTGCTCACCCATATGTGTCGTTTTAACACTGTCGTCTTAATAGGGAGAATGGTGCGATTAATATTTCCAAGCATAGCTGTTACATGTACATGTTTCAATGAAAAGTCTCGTCTTTAGAAAAACCCACATACATGTACATGTATGATTTCACACAGGGAGACCTTCACCAATCAGGAAGATCGGTATATAACAACACAGGTATATAACAACACAGAGCATTGCTGTCACATGATTTAATCAAAGTGTCGTTTTCAGAGTGTCGCTGTAGAAAATATACATATCTTATGAAGTGTCATTTTAACACTGTCGTCTTGGAACTGAGAATAGACCGACAACATTTTCAACCCTCACTGTTAACGGTTCAATGAAACTGTCGTTTTTACAGTGTCGCTGTAGAAGGTTTGATCAACTGTATATAATAACACAGACCATTGCTGTCACATGATTTAATCAAAGTGTCGTTTTCAGAGTGTCGCTGTAGAAAATATACATATCTTATGAAGTGTCGTTTTAACACTGTCGTCATACAAGTAACAATGCCCCTGGTAATATTTTCAAACATGCTTACAATATATAATTCAATGAAAGTGTCGTTTTTAGTGTGTCGCTGTAGGAAATATACATATCTTATGAAGTGTCGTTTTAACACTGTCGTCGTACAAGTGACAATGCCCCTGGTAATATTTTCAACCATGCGTACAATATATAACTCAATGAAAGTGTCGTTTTTAGTGTGTCGCTGTAGAAAATATACATATCTTATGAAGTGTCGTTTTAACACCGTCGTCTTACAAGGGACAATGGACCTGATAATATTTCCAACCATAGCTGTTACATGTACATGTTTCAATATAATGTATGATCCCACGCAGGGAGACCTGGAGCCACCAGTCACGAAAATCCACTGTATATAATAACACAGAGAATTCTCGTGCTCCCTTACATGGAGTAACAACCTTGAGATCGAGGTATGATCTATTGGAATTAGATCACACCTGGGTTTCCTTCTTTAAATGTAATAAGGTTATTCGTTAAAACACATGGGGTGTGGTAGAATTAACATTATCCCTCCCACCTGAAGTACTTTTTTAAGCTGAGATTTGTCCAATTCAAGATGGGCAAGATTCAAAACTGAGCAGTGAAGAAAAAAATTTGTCCAGCGATTCGATGGTATCACAATGTTACAACATTCATTAACATTTCCGACTATTATTGATGAACTACTAAAATCATCTAGGCTGACGATGGATTGACTCGATTCTCTATTGTTTGAACTACCAACATGATCATCCTGGAATTTCTTTGTCGTCATGTGACATTTTCAGTTGAGCACAATCATTCCACTCAACTAAAACTGTCACACGGTGGTGGAATGGTGGTGCTCAGAGCAAGGCGAGTGGGAAAACTTTCCTATTTTTAGCCCACCATCACCAGATGGTGGGCTGTTCAAATCGCTTTTCATCCGTGATCCGTCGTCCGTCCGTCCGTAAACAATTCTTGTTATCGCGATTTTTCAGGAACTACTGTATGGATCTTTCTCAAATTTGGTACACAGGTTCCCCTTGGGGTCTAGTTGTGCAAGATACCTTTTCTGATCCGATTCGAAAATCCAATATGGCCACCAGGCAGCCATCTTGGATTTCCCCATGAAAGATTGTTATCGTCATTTCTCAGGAAGTGCTGCATGGATCTTTCTCAAATTTGGTACACAGGTTCCCATTAGGGTCTAGTTGTGCAAGATACCTTTTCTGGTCCGATTCGAAAATCCAATATGGTCACCAGGCCAGGCAGCCATCTTGGATTTCCCCATGAAACCTTGTTATCGCGATTTTTCAGGAACTACTGCATGGATCTTTCTCAAATTTGGTACACAGGTTCCCCCTGGGGTCTAGTTGTGCAAGATACCTTTTCTGGTCCGATTCGAAAACCCAATATGGCCATCAGGCAGCCATCTTGGATTTCCCCATGAAACCTTGTTATCGCGATTTCTCAGGAACTACTGCATGGATCTTTCTCAAATTTGGTACACAGGTTCCCCTTGGGGTCTAGTTGTGCAGGATACCTTTTCTGGTCCGATTCGAAAATCCAATATGGCCACCAGGCAGCCATCTTGGATTTCCCCATGAAACCTTGTTATCGGGATTTCTCAGGAACTACTGCATGGATCTTTCTCAAATTTGGTACACAGGTTCCCCTTGGGGTCTAGTTGTGCAAGATACCTTTTCTGGTCTGATTCGAAAATCCAATCATGGCCACCAGGCAGCCATCTTGGATTTCCCCATGAAACATTGTTATCGTCATTTCACAGGAAGTACTGCATGGATCTTTCTCAAATTTGGTACACAGGTTCCCCTTGGGGTCTGGTTGTGCAAGATACCTTTTCTAGTTCGATTCGAAAATCCAATATGGCCACCAGGCAGCCATCTTGGATTTCTCCATAAAACTTTATCGTCATTTCTCAGAAAGTACTGTATGGATCTTTCTCAAATTTGGTACACAGGTTCCCCTTGGGGTCTAGTTGTGTAAGATATCTTTTCTCGTCCGATTCGAAACTCCAATATGGCCACCAGGCAGCCATCTTGGATTTCCCCATGAAACCTTGTTCTTAGGAAGTAATGCATGGATCTTTCTCAAATTTGGTACAGGTTCCCCTTGGGGTCTAGTTGTGCAAGGTACCTTTTCTGGTCCGATTCGAAACTCCAATATGGCCACCAGGCAGCCATCTTGGATTTCCCCATGAAACATTGTTTTCGCGATTTCTCAGGAACTACTGCATGGATCTTTCTCAAATTTGGTACACAGGTTCCCCTTGGTGTCTAGTTGTGCAAGATATCTTTTCTCGTCCGATTTGAAACTCCAATATGGCCACCAGGCAGCCATCTTGGATTTCCCCATGAAACTTTATCGTCATTTCTCAGGAAGTACTGCATGGATCTTTGTCAAATTAGGTACACAGGTTGCCCTTGTCGTCTAGTTGTGCAAGATGCCTTTTGTGGTCCGATTCGAAAATCCAATATGGCCACCAGGTGGCCATCTTGGATTTTCACATGCAACTTTGTTATCATGATTTCTCAGGAAGTATGCGGGGATCTTTCGCAAATTTAGTACATAGGTTCCCCTTGGGGTCCAGTTGTGCAAAATACCTTTTTTGGTCCGATTCGAAAATCCAATATGGCCGCCAGGTGGCCATCTTGAATTTCCACTTGAAACATTGTTATCGTGAATTCTCAGGAAATATTGCATGGATCTTTCTGAAATTTGGTACACAGGTCCCACATGGGGCCTAGTTGTGCAAGATACCTTTTTTGGTCTGATTCGAAAATCCAAGTTACGCTTCAAATTAATACGGTATTCCCGATTTGTGACGTTGCATCACAAGAGTCGGCGGATCAAACGGTGGGGCATATTCTATATATTGACTATAGAGAATATCCACACCTTCACCTTCCATATCAAGGAGTTCAAATAATTCGGAATTAAAATGTATTTCTTCAAATTTTGAATCAGTTTTCTTTAGTCCATGCAGTTGCAAGTGAACTGCCCCACCCTTTCGTCTGCCGGCGGGTCGGCTACATGAAGGGACGTCACTCTTGTGACTCGACGTCACAACTCGACAACTGTAGACTACTGCATGTTTCGATCCAAAGGAGATAATCAGGATTCAGGCAGTTTTGAAGTTTCATTACTGCGCGGACCGGATCCCTTCAATATTAAGTATTGTACCATCTTACTATTTTCGAGATGTATCTTAAAAGAGATATCTCAAACTAGCTCAGTAAACAGAACAGAATTAGCATTCGTTCCTAATTATAAAATATTAAGTATATTTCATAACTCCTGCCAAAGTGTCAAAGAGATTTGTCTTCGCTTCCAGTACCCAATGATGACACATGCAAACAAAAAACAAACAAAAAACTACAAAACGAACACGAAGGATCCTCCGTACATGTACATTCACTTTCAGACTAACTTTGGTCGTTTCTGTATTATAACAACCGATATAAGTACAGTTTCTAGAAATCTTGAAACTCCTGAAACTTAGATTATATCTTGGTGTTTTTCAGTGTCCCTTTTTCCGTCTTTTTCGCTCAGATTCGAAATTCTGTAAATAAAATTACAAATCAATTGTTTGTTCTTAGTAACAATGGACAAAAAGATCCTCTTGTCATTAGCTTACAATTATCGGACAATGGTGGGCGCCAAGATCCTTCAGGATCTCTCGTTTTTTATAAAATATCTCCATAATTTTTGTTAATATAACATTTGCAATACAAATTCAGATAAATATAGACATACAGTATAGTATAAAACTAACTCGAGTAAACCGCACCTACAGTCAGACTGGTGAAGCTCAGACTTTTAGCGTATAAGCATATTAAAGTCATCGTCAATCCATATTTATAAAGGATAGAACGGTAGAATCCCGACACCGCCATGCATGTATATATGCGCATATAATCATGGTTTTTCATGGTACACATTTGTGTATTACCACGAAGTGTTTCGAGCCTCTTTGGTCAATATCGACACCTGTGTGCTCTCGTCAGGGGAGACAGGAGGCATGTATTGTCTGCGCCTCAAACACTTGTGTATTATCACATACGGTTAGTATTTTAATGCCAAGTTTGTATAGACCTGAAAGGTTATAGGTCGTCACCCTTTGTGCGTATTTGCACAGATCATTTTGGGTACTGGCAGGTCAATTCTGTCGCTATATTTGATCAGATAGTGACACTGTCCATAGTTTGTATGCGGCATTTATAGCCATCCCTTACTGTCCAGAAGTGTCTTTGAAGTAACTTTGAAGTAACTTTGAAGTGTGGCCATATTTCAACCTTGAAGTGCAAGGCTCAGAGTCAGAAGTGTGCTTGCAGTGTGGGTATTGTTTTGTAGCAATGCCATATAAGGGCATTGAAGTCACAATGAAGTCACAATGAAGTCACTTAGAAGTGTGCCTCAAATATTTTAATTAGGTACTGCAAAGGCACTTCATAGACACTTCCACAGAAGGGTAACCTTCATAGGCACTTCTGAAGTGCTCTTGAAGTACCTAATTAGAATATTTGAGGCACTTCAATGTCCTTATATGGCAAGTCACTTCATCCACTCTTCTACAGAAGGATACCTTTCATATGCACTTCTGAAGTGCTCTTGAAGTACCTTATTAGTATCATAGCAAATCCATGTGATGAAAAGGTATGTAAAGCCACGAGATATTTACTTTCCCAGAAAAGAATACACAAATATATATTTGAGCACAGAAAGTTTTATTCAGAGAAAATACAGAGTGAGACAGAACAGTACATCATAAAATATTTACAATAAACCGCTAGCACAAATCCTTGAGACAAAATACAGCAGTTCTTTTTTTTGTATGCATTTACATGCAGTCTTTGGTATGAGAATTTATTGCAGTATTATTATTCAAGGGTGACCGTGTTCTTTTCCAACTTGAACTTGAAGCAGCAGATCTTTCGAAGGATAGTTTACTTCAGTTGCCCTGAGGTCCAATCAGGACGTAACCCAACGCTGAAACCCACCAGTCTGAATTGTGAACTTCTTGGCCTGTGGCGATAAATACATGCATATAATTAAAACCTGATCAGTTGTATATATGGTTCCATATGACATGCAATCCAGTTTTTTTTTTTTTTTTTTTAATACACTCAGGATGATTGAATAGGTTGATTACCATAAAGGGTAAAGAATGGAACACATCCCTACGATTTACAAAAGATTGATGAAGATGTCTATTATCCTTTCTTTAGTACTCCATGATATACAACAATGGAGATAAACAGTTTGTGTGATGTTCTAGCCAATATACACTATGAAGAAATCAACCATACCTACATGTAGGTGTGCTCATTAAATTTCCCATCAGTCGAGTGGCTGCTTGAAGTGAGCCGAGTTCCTTGTTGCAGCTGTATTCTGGAATTATGAAAGTATTGACAAAGAAGCCATTAGAAACAATCATGTGGATTTTGATAATTTGTCTTTTTTTAATTCCTGGTTCAACTAAATCTTCATGCAAGACTTCAAATAACAAATAAATGCTTATTAACTACAAATTGTATTCTTAAATTTTTAAAATGAAATAAATGTATGAAATGAAATGTTCTCATTTCTCAAGATGTGGGTAAAAATGTACAATTGAAGTGTGAAGATCTTTAGCTTTGGTATATGAGCAGTGCAATCAATAGACAAGGAAAATATAGCCTGTTATAATGATAAAAATTAAGTCTAATCATAATTGATTATATTTTTTCTGATTACAGCTAAAACAGGTAATGCCAACATTTTATTATCAATATATTCTAAAACTTATTTCTTTACCATTTTGTCAAAAATCTGGTATGGGAATATTCTACATTCTGCAAGGAAAAAAATCAATACAATTTATGAATCAATAAAAAATCAAAACAACAAGATAATTTATTTAGAGTTACCATCCCCCCAACCAAATCCACCTGTTTTGACATGAACTGAACAGTTTTGTGATAAAAATCTCACCCTCAGGGGATTTCCTCCAGGGGTGCATGCCAATCTTCATATGAGGTCCCCAAGCCTGGTGTTTCCAAGCTGACAATTCACCCAATCATAACAATGGCATTTAATCCACACTGCCTTGATCAACCTGGATAGATCTGAAAGTGATATTGGGACAGAGATATGGATATTTCGCCATGTTACATGACCCATTAAATTTGACTGCAATTATAAGGTGGAGTACATTATAATAACCTGCAGTCCATATAGCAAAATATTTATTGAGGCCAATATCAATCTTTTAAATTATATGTCAAGGGAAACTTGTTGATAAATAGCTGACACTCTCAGATCTACATCACTGTTCAGCTCAGTTCTTTGTTTATTAAGTTATGAAAAACAGAAAAATTTTAGTTATATTTATAAGTTACTTACCATATCACTAGCTGCTATCACCACCATCTGCAATACAGTTCTTCAAACCTCCATAGTTCTAGCTTAACAGGAATAAATCCATCTGATTTCTGCAGTTGGAGAGGTCAGCCATTTTGATTGTTATCGTCTGGTGGCGCCCCCAGTGTTCAATTAAATTTTCAAGGGCAGATAACTCCACTCATTTTGGCAAAGACAGTTCAGAATATAAAGACTATTAGAAACAGAAATTATATATATTATACTTAGTGATAATGATGAAGAGGATAATATAAAGTATTCTTAATAATGGGTATTTTTTTGTTGCTGACATTATGTTAGAAGTGATTCTTCTAAAGATATTTTCCCATTTTGTCCAATTTTACTATAAAATCATGGATTTGGAATGACTATAAAATCTGAATTCAACAAGATTTCTTATCTAATATGTGAGAGACTGGTGTTATTAATGTCTTTATTCTATTCAAATAGACACCCATAGTACTGATCACTTTAAAATATCAAAAAATATGTTCACAGTTCTGAGTAATATGTCAGTAACCACATGTGAATATTTTACACAGTTGTAGCTATTTTGAAATGTGAAGTACAAATCTGATGTTTGGTGGTTTCATTGAAATGAGATTTGATGTCACTGAGTGAAATCAAAATCAGCCAACTTTAAGCTGGGTTATTCCCAGAACTAATTAATATAACTGAAACTTGTAAACATGTAGTTCTAATTTATAATGTTATGTTACTGTAACAGTTTGTGGGAAAATTCCAATAATCTAGAAATCCTATTGGATTGAATCTTATAGGATTTTTCAGAATCTACTATAATAGGATTTTTTCAGAATCTTATAGGATTTTTCAGACTCTTATATTTTAGAAGCTCATATGATTTTTTAGAATCTTTAGGATTTTCAAATATTTTTGCAAGGGGAAGTCCCCCAAGTTATAACTGACAAAGTCCAAGAAGTGTCTTTGAGGAGTACCTTAGATTATGCAGAACAAAAACAAAGTCTCAGAAGTGTCTCTGAAGTCCCCTAAGTTTTGCTGAAGAACTGACAAAGTCCAAGAAGTGTCTTTGAGGAGTACCTTGGATTATGCCGAACAAAAACAAAGTCTCAGAAGTGTCTCTGAAGTCCCTCATTTTTTGTTATGAAATTGACAAAGTCCATGAAGTGTCTTTGAGGAGTCCCTTGACTACTGCCTTTTTCTAATGAAGTACCTTTGAAGTGTGCCAATATTTTTCTCTGTCGTTGAAGTGCCTTTCAAGTGTACTCTTCAGAGGCACTTCTAGGCACACTTCACATGAAGTGTGACACTTCTGGACAGTAAGGGATATCAGTTAACCTTTCATTGGCCAGTTGGAACGCTGACGTATTGTTCCATTGGCCAAATCAGCGTGTATGTGATTGGTCCAAATTAAAACATTTCATTGGCTGAGCTGACGCCTGCTTTATACCCCTTTGTGTGCTTCAATCCCTTCGAGCTCCGACTGTAAAAGTTCGGGCACCGGCTTTTATTGATGGATCTGCACTCTGAGCAATTATTGATTATGTACGTTTTCTGTGTACAAGTGTCAAGCAGTAAACTCAGGATGGCGGCTTTAGGTGGATTCTCTACCATTGATTGATGACAATATATAGGACTGCATATATGTATTGTATACGTTATATAGTGTTTTCTCACTATAAGTTTATCTGAACTTATAGTATATCAGCATATATAATCGGTAAACCGATATCCCCTTCAGACTCCATAAAGTGTTAAAATTGACAAACTCTCTAGCCCGGGCTTGGAGTATATTATTCAAAATTTACACACTGGACCATATGTTGGTCGTGTACGTCAATCTTTGACGGTATCTGTACACGTGTCTTTTGGGTGAAGTCAGGATAACGGCTATATTAGTCCCGATTTTATGACATGTGTATATATGTCATAATAATGCTGTGACCATGATCATTCGTTATCATATATGATTCAGGTATATCGAATAGCGGCAATATGCCAAATATTTTCGATGTTTTGATACATCTGTATCAGGCAGTCAGTCTGAGATCATCAGCGCTAACGTGTAAGGATCAATGACAACCAGAGCCGGGTTATCTTCGATTCAACGCGTTGAGTTAGCAAGGCACGAGGCCGGAGTCCACAGTATAGTATAAAACTAACTCGAGTAAACCGCACCTACAGTCAGACTGGTGAAGCTCAGACTTTTAGCGTATAAGCATATCATAGAGGCTCGAAAAAAAAGTTTTTTTTTTTTTTTTAAGAGTGCAAAATAGGCAAAAAAATCGGGGGACACATTTAGTACCGTGTTAAACTGAAACTCGCGCTATAAAGGGTCGTGGTATAGTGAGGGACAAGTGTATTACAAAAAAAGTTCTTTAATGTAGGGGTGAAATTCGGATGAGGTCACTTGAAGAGAGAGATAGTGCCACGGCACTGTTGCTCATCTGGCTGTAACTGGACAAAGCAGCTGTAAGAAATTTTTACTAAAGAACTGCAATAGATGAGTTTCTAACTTGTGTTGTCCCCCCTGAACACTAAATGATCCATGTAGTAATTTCCTGAGATTTCATGACAACAAAGTTTCATGGGAATCTCAAGATGCGACCATATTGGATTTTCGAAATGGAACAAAAAAGGTATCTTGCACAGCTGGACCACAAGGGGAACCTGTGTACCCAATTTGACAATGATCCATGCAGTAATTTCCTGAGAATTCATGATAACAAAATTTCATGGGGAAATTCAAGATGGCCGCCTGGTGGCCATATTGGATTTTCGAATCGAACCAGAAAAGGTATCTTGCACAACTAGACCCCAAGGGGAACCTGTGTATCAAATTTGAGAAAGATCAATGCAGTAGTTCCTGAGAAATCGCGATAACAAAGTTTCATGGGGAAATCCAAGATGGCTGCCTGGTGGCCATATTGGATTTCCGAAACAGATCACAAAAGGTACCTTGCACAACTAGACCCCAAGGGGAACCTGTGTACCAAATTTGAGAAAAACCCATGCAGTACTTCCTGAGAAATCGCGATAACAAAGTTTCATGGGGAAATCCAAGATGGTCGCCTGGTGGCCATATTGGATTTTTGAATCCGACCACAAAAGCTATCTTGCACAACTAGACCCCAAGTGGAACCTGTGTACCAAATTTGAGAAAGATCTATGCAGTAGTTCCTGAGAAATCGCAATAACAAAGTTTCATAGGGAAATCCAAGATGGCCGCCTGGTGGCCATATTGGATATTCAGAACCGGTGTAGCAAATTTGAGAAAGATCCATAAAGTAGTTACCAAAAAATAATGATGACAAGATTTCACTGGCAAATTCAAGATGGCCACCATGGCAGCCATATTTAAAATTCTGGTGTACTCATTGGCCGCAACATGCATGCCAAGTTTCAGCTTAATCGGTCAAGCGGTTTCGGAGAAGATGTTTACGGACGACGCACGACGGACGACAGACGACAGACGACTGACGACGGACAATCAGGCCATGACATTAGCCCATCGGGCCTTCGGCCCAGATGAGCTAAAAATGGTGTGTAGATGTCAGGCTCCTAAAATGATTGGCGATGATATAATGCGGACATGAAGGAAATTATGAAAGCTACTTATACTACGTACCATAAATACTGGCAAAATGTTGGTTGATAGTCAAGTTTGTAACTTATTGGTAGCCAGAGTACCCTCCTTGTAGATTTTCTCATAAGACACATCTGCTAAGATTGGACAGAAAGTTTATGGGCAGCATAATAAACTCCGCTTGCTGACCAACCCAGTCATGTCATTTGACATCCCCAAAAGGTTCAAATGTTCACAAGATAAAAACATGCCATCAAATGCAAGCTTCAATTAAGTGTGAGAGAGCTTAAAATATTTAAAATGAGGAGATTTATTATTTTTGAACTATTGGTGAGACTAATCCAAATGTGTAGTCCAAGAAATGATTGCAATTGACTGAAAAATAATCAAAATAGTGAACCCAGATGTGTGGTAATCTGATCCATACCTGCCAGTTTATACAGACATTTGAACTGCGTAAATATGTGAAAACCCAAAGTAATATAGGCATATACCATACATCAGTTGGGGGATATCACTTGAACTCAAATGAGGTATTATACATCAACTGAGGTATAATACCCTGGGTGAATAATTAAACCTAACCTGTTCATATCTTCTTACCCCAAAAAGAACCATCTTGTTCACCCATTCACACACCCTGGCCATCGGCATGCTGTTACCTACCTTACTATCCTTGGATAATGAAGATTGTCTTACATCTCCTGCATTTAAAGTGTAACTGTGGTACTTTTGCGAGTTTAAGTCATATTCAAGATAATCTTCCTAATTATATAATTTATAACTTTTTCTTGTTTTGCGACTTCAATTTTTAACAATTTCAGTGTCACTAATGTCACTAGTGCACAACGCCAAAAGCAAGTAGGAACTTGTGACGTTATTATCAAACGATAAACAACATCACAACGCAACATTGTTACAAAACTGTTCCATTCTCTGCATTGCCGCGACATCCCCCAGACGGTGCAGGATGCTCGATCGAAGTATGATGTTGAACATCATCTCTGACATCAGAAGAGGCAGCGGAAATTTCTCTTCCACTGCAGAAATCTGCCTTTAAATCCTCTGAGATATAATACGAGTGGACTGTTGGAGGAAAACTTCAGTAGGGTTTTGTTATTCACATCTTGAATATGGCATACACTTACACAAGTGCCACGGTTACACTTTAAGTAACCAGACCATTTGCCTAATTAAACATGCAGAGCTTATTTAATGCATGCACGCTGAGCCACTGGGTGGAAAATGACGCTCCTTCAGCTTGAATTTGTATTGAGCTCAGGCCTCAAGTCGGTGTAAGAGCAAAACAGCAAAATACATGGTCTGAATTTTATGGCAGAACATAGGTGGAATGTATGACATTGAACATGTGTATGATTTTCTACATGTACAGTAAAATTGCAAGGCACGTTTACTTGTGATGCTGCCCTCCAAGGCAACGTAACAAAGCTGACACGTCAAGAAATGAAGAGCTATGTCATGTCAATGGCTTTGTGATGTTGCGCCTCAGCGATTATTTTCCACCCGGAGACATTGCAGGCATGCTCGATTCATGGAGAGATCTAGTGGCAGAAATAAGCCAATTGTACTCCCTTAGTGTGAGAATTATCTCCCCTTGAGTGTGAAAACTGCTATGCATTCTCTCCCCTTGATTGCGACAGTTCACTGGCATTAAACAATTGTGACCATGACTATTATGTGGGGAATATTATGTTCCATGACT
Source organism: Hanleya hanleyi (assembly GCA_036873755.1). NCBI lineage: Eukaryota > Metazoa > Mollusca > Polyplacophora > Lepidopleurida > Hanleyidae > Hanleya > Hanleya hanleyi. The sequence goes on from JAVTVY010048857.1 coordinate 138,529, forward strand.
GTCACAGTGTAATCAGTTGAATCTTTAATTCAGAGGAATGAAGATGGTAAAGGTCACAAACCATCATTGAAGTTTCTGGGTGCAAGATTATCATCCGGACTTGGACCACTGACTTCTGGTAAACATTAATTAGCCATTATACCTGACTGGGTAAGAAATGGTCTGCGAGATATTTTAAAATGTTTCTACATGTATAACATTTGACTCTCAAATATATCAAAACCACTTATTCAAAACTTATTTGGAAATTTGAAGTACATGTAATGGTGTCAGACAGGATGACCCATTTCCGGAAATCTTATCTCAAAAAAATGGTTGAGAATGACTGCTGAATTTTTCATATGTTTGAGTGGAAAGGCCAGGCTACCTGGTGTGGTGGGTCATTTGTGGTGGCAAATATTAGGGAATATAGACTTTCTGAAGATGTGCTCAGCTAATTCACTACATATTAAGTAAGGCGATTATTTAGTGGTTTCTAGCCTAAATGTCAAGTACTAGGATGCTCAAAATAATTGACACGATCAGGGGAGATAACAAATGCCTAAATAAGGGGATGACAAACTGCCTCAATCAGAGCAGCTACTAATAGTAGACTTGGAAATCAATTAACTACTGACCTATGTCTTCACCTAAGTCTGCTAGTCCTCCGGGAAACTTCCATGCAGTGGGCTGGGATTTGCAAAATGAAAAAAAAGGTAGTAGTTAATTTCCATGGCAACCAAAAAATAAAGAAACATTTACATGTTTCTGCCACATCAACTAAAAGTTTTAGGATTGCAACATTAAGACAGTTGACATAGTTGTGAAAAACCTGAGGTCATAAATGCATATTGAGATCCTTAATTCCATGAAATGGTCAGATCAGTGTGGTCAAAACTTCCCAATTCTTTCTCCACAGTTACATACCGTTCTGTTTTTATCTTGTACTACCAGAACTTCTTCTGTGTCTTCTCTCAGTACAAGCCCTGAGAAACAACAATGATGAATGGATTACGTTTTATTGAGTGAAAGTTTTTGCGCTGAGGATAATGCATACATGTATATATTCCAAAATGAGACATGTAGATTGCTCTAGTAAAGTAAATGTCTGATTATTAATTATTTTATGAATACATGCATTAGCATTTGGGGTCGGATATACCTGATTTTGAAGTAGTCTATCCAATGACCAACTTTGCAGATTTTAGACTGGTTACCCCCTGCCCCTCCCTTGCCACCCTGTATGACTATACAGGGCTGAGTGAGTGAATAAGATTTAAAGTCACTTTCAACAATATTTCAGTCATATCACAACGAATCAACTAAGCACCACCCAGGTAAGTTGCGTTGCTGTTGCTCCACACGGTAGACTGATTACGGCCGGAATCAAAGTTTCAACATTCTCTCTGGATCTGGTCTCATTGTATCAGGTCAGAATAAACACCTACAGACCCGGAGAATGAATGATCATGGCCCAGTGAAAGGCGACCTGAACCAATCAAGCTACTGGATCTATCAGCCAATAGAATTCTGATTCAGTCCGTACTGGCATCAAAACGAAATGCTGACCGTAACCATAACGATACTGTAAAGATATACAGGAGAGCAAGCAGTCTATAGAGATTTCAGACTAAGACTACATCTATGGTAACACCAGTGTCCATCAGTTACCTGACTGATTGATACATGTAAATTATTTACCTGCCACCCCAAACTGATGTGTAGCAAATCTTGGCAACATTTCCGGAGAATTCTTGTCCAGCCAAAGTTTTAACATGGAGAAGTCATTTTCTGCATGGTGGAACACGAAACCTTCATCTGCTGCCACGGAGATCAGCTTGCTGTGCATTATGGGAACTCTCAGCCACACGGCAGAAAGTTTTTCTCTCCTCCAGATGTCCAGACTATCTTGATATGAAAAGAAATTATGAAAAGAAATTGATTCAATAATGGAAATTGAAAGGGAATTCTTGAGAATCATCATAATCACAGAGAACAATCATGATAAGCTCTCGACATGTATTCTGCATGATTGAAAACTCTCTGTACATGTATGCAGTAATGTAAATCAACAGATACATGTATTCGAATAGCCATAGCTTCAACTGATAATAATAATAATAACTATATCTTTATTTCAAGAGGGTGATACACAATCAGTTTCTACAATAATCTGTTCTTCCTTGTGGCCCTCATCAACAGTTTTAACATATACATGTAGCAGAATATACAGTTTTGGATCATGGAAATAAATCTGACAAACACAATAATTACAGAATAATGATTTAAGGTAAATATATATACAGGTTATGGACGGTGTATAAAACAGTTACAGATAATAACAATGAAACAGTTGGACTTGGCAGCATTTTAAGAGGAGGGCTTCATTTTTTAACATTTTAAGATATCTGGATCTGAAGGAAGGTATATAGATGGTGCTTCTCGTAGGTCATTTTCCAGAGAGTTCCAGATCTTGGCACCTGAATATCCAAGGATTTGCTTCAAATAGTCAGTTTTGGGCTTAGGTACATGTAGGTTTTAGTTTTCAGTTGATCTCAGACAGCGAGATGTAGTCTGACTAACATATTTAAAGAGATCATTATTCAAGTACACAGGGGTCAGATTGTGTAGGATTGTATACATCATAACAGCTCTCTGATACTGTATTCTGTCAGGAATGCTTATCCAATCAAGGTTGTCAAACAGAGTTTTAGAGGGAGTTAAATAGTAATAAAGGAGACAACTTTCTAACCTAGATGTATGAAAATTTATAGCATACCGGTACAACATTCAAGACTGAGTATAATGATACCTTTGTAACAGTCAAGCATGCAATAACGGAAAGCTTACTACTATACCTGTCAGGGTTTCTTTAAACTGGCTTTCAGGCATGGACTCTGGAAACTGGTTCAGATCAACAGTCACGCCATCAAATCGGTCAATCTCACCATTCAGTAATGTAGTAGTTGACGAGGAGAAACATCTATTCATCATATATACCCATCTACTTGTTGTTTGTCCTAATGTTGTAGATTTGCATGAAGCACATCTGACACAGAGCTTACTTACTTCGAACCACATCTTTCAGAAGAAAATCCTTAAACTTAGCAACTAGAGCTATCTATTGGGCATAATATATCAGGACATCATATATCAGGGCATCACAATTACGAAAAGTCCACCCACAATTGTCCCGTGTTTATATGATGATGAGCTACATAATTGCCACTGTGAATACCAATATCAAACTTTGATATATACATGTACTCGTACCAGTACAGTTCTTCTCTAACACAACTTTTCCTTTTCTAAGTTCAATCATATGTGAATACATACATCCTCAAGCTGGGGAGTAGAGGGCATCTTGATGATGCTGGATTACTGAAAAATAGAAAAAAATGAGTCAGTAATAATAGCTGTTTTACTATGAAATATGGACAGAAAGTAATTGGCCATTGCAATTTTAAAAGGTACTCCTCCTGTGGAGGGTTTTGAAATTTAACCCCGACCATGTAAATAATTTTTTTTGATGATCCCCCTCCACCTTAATATATTTTGAAGGCAGTAGCTATAACTCCCTCCCAAATAAAATGGCATCAACCACTCCCCCCGCCCCGAACAAATTATGGTAACCTCCCCCTTTCACTTAAATTTTTTGAAGCCATCAGCCTGCCTCTTCCCCCTCTCCTATACAAACATATACCACCCCTTCCAAAATATAAAAATCATCCACCATCTCCTAAAAATTCTTTCAGTCAACATAGCCCCCTCCCAAGTTTTAAAACCATCCACAGGGTATTAAAATTGCAATGACTCAATCACCGGTGCCAATATTGTGACCAGGAGTTGTAAGTTACCATACCAGGCTAACTACATATTACCGGTTATGTAGGCCTATATCGTACATGTAGTTCCAATATGATGATGTTATATAATGTATTCATGCAGCCACAGAGAACTTTCACATATTAAGAAGAGCAGTCACCCATTAATATATAGGATTAATATAGTACCAGGTACAAGTTACGATAATTTGTTGAACATCTCCGTTTGTCCAACTATTCTGCCAGGCTTACTACCAGTATGTCGGGCGTATGGTACTGTATCAGTTTACTTAATAAAACCCACACCTAACGCACTAAGTGGTGGGTCATGATGCCCATATACCATTTACAGGGTTCCTACCCTTTGTGAAAGACAAAATTCCAGAACTTTTCCAGGTCCATACTACATTTTTCCAGGACCTTTAACTGAATTTTGCTGGACATTTTTTAACGCCTTTTACAATGTTTCATCCATCAAATTCAACTATGTACTTCAGAATGAAATGAATATGTATTCCAACATACAGATCTGACTAGATCGAAGAATAAATTCAGTTTATTAGAAAGAAATTCCAGTAATTAATTGTGGCCGTTATTTTGTGGGGAGGGCGGACAAGAAAATTGAAGGACTTTTCCAGGACTCTATACAAATATTGTCAGAATTCAAGGATTTCCAGGTCCTGAAATTTATTTTCTCAGAATTTAAGGAAATCCAGGAAATCCAGGACCCGTATGAACCCTGCATTTATTGTGGAGTGCTGATACTATGCAACAAATTGTCTATTAGTATTCACAGACAAGATGAGGTATGATATTTAAGAATGTAGGTCATTCTCTCTATACCCCCTCCCCCACATGATCTAGTCCCTCCTGACATATCCCCTCCCCACTCCAACAGGGGGATTTAGTTCAGTGAAGTGTTTCACATTCACTAATAAATGCTATCATCCACAAAACTGTTTTCTTGTGTTATCTGTATATTGTTTGAGTTCACGTTCATAACCCTCCAGGTCTGTGTTGATGGTTTCCTACATAGTGACAGCAGTTTGAGACATTGATATATCAAGAAGAAGAGGTTTGATATCCATTTGAGGTAGAAGGCAAATGTGATAAAGGCCTTTGTAACATGTATCATCCATTTAGGCACTCAAAACATAACAAAGATACAAGCTCGAGCTCCCATGTGCACAGCAATATTGAAATGTATTTCCAAAAATTACAGCATCATGGAAGTATTTTGAACGAGAGATCCTGAAGGATCTTGGCGCCCACCATTGTCCGATAATTGTAAGCTAATGACAAGAGGATCTTTTTGTCCCTTGTTACTACTTAAGAACAAACGAATGATTCGTAATTTTGTTTGCAGAATTTCGAATTTGAGTGAAAAAGGGACACTGGAAAACACCAAGATATTATCTTTCTAAGTTTCAGGAGTTTCAAGATTTCTAGAAACTGTACTTGATGTCGGTTGTTATAGTACAAGTGGAATGAGCAAAGTTAGTCTGAAAGTGGATGTCCAGAGGATCCTTCATCTTCGTTTTGTAGTATTTTTTTTTCCACACATGTCATCATTGGGTACTGGAAGCGAAGACAGATGTCTTTGACACTTTTGCATGAGCTATGAAACATACTTAAGATTTTATAATTAGGAACAAATGCTAATTCTGTTCTGTTTACTGGGCTAGTTGAGTTCTCTCTTTTAAGATACCATGCTCGAAAATAGTAAGATGGTACAAAACTTAATACTGAAGGGATCCGGTCTGTGCAGTAATGTTGAAACTTTGAAAGTGTCTGAATCCTGATTATCTCCCTTGGATCAAAACATGCAGTAGTCTACAGTTGTCGAGTTGTGACGTTGTGTCACAAGAGTGACGTCCCTTCGTGTAGCTGACCCGTCGGCAGACGAAACGATGGGGAAATTCACTTGCAATGTCATGGACTAAAGTAAACTGATTTAAAATTTGAAGAAATTTATACATTTTAATTAGGAATCATTTGAACTCCTTGATATAGAAGGTGAAGGTATGGATATTCTCTATAGTCAATATATAGAATATGCCCCACCGTTTGATCTGGTGATGGTGGGCTAAAAATATGTTTTTGAATTCTCCAATTTAAGTATTTTGGGGTTGAATATTCATTATACATGCCAGTGGCAGTCTATTCAGCAAACATGTCTTTGAAATGCAAATGAGTGAGAGGTTGCCTCTGACAATCTTGACTGGCATGCAGAAACTTTTGTTTGGGGCTTTGAGTATTTGCATAAAAATTGGGATCGGGATTCTACAAATGACCAGCATTTACCAGCCCAGTGTATTGATTCCTCCAGTGTTTCCCAGTTCTTTCCTTCAGCTTTGGAAGAATATTTGCATATGAACTTGCACTCATGTCTGTGACTGATCATAGGGACTTTCTCCACCACAAGCACCAATTCAATTCAATTCAATATTTATTGTACTGAACACCCTAGACAGGGCAGAGTACATACAGAACACGAAAGAAGCAGCATCAGCTTCGAACAATCAATATTAAAACAACATCATGCATTAACACATGTAGGTAATGGGTACAGAGATTCACTGTAAGGATCTTTGTGTGAACCACGAATGCAGCGTATTGCATATGGCATTCGTTAAATGGATATCATCTAAGGACATAATAAAGATAAATTTATCAGCATCCGTCAAATAAACGAAATGAGGGTAATAATTTACAATTTGTGCGAACAGTATTTCTCTATCTATTATATACTTATCACATGCCAACACAAAATGGAATTCGTCCTCGACAGTATTGCAAGTGGTACACAAACGTTGTTCAACAGGGGTCTTAGGTCTTGTGTGTCTTCCAACCTCAATTTTAAGTTTGTGATTACTAAGCCTAAGCTTGGTGAAGGACTTTCTGGCAACTGAATTTTTACATAAAGTCAAATAAGATTCAAATTTAATATCTTGTTTAAATAGCCGATATGATCTCATTTTATTAGACCCATCTTGTGAAAGATTATCCTGGAGAGAGACTTGAAATTGATTCTGGAAGAACACACCGAGAGAAGATGTGATCTGATAACACTGTGAGTTATCGATATCCACATGAAGCTTATTGCAGAGATAACTCTTCAACTTATACAACCAGCCAATTTTCATATCACAGAGTTGTTTTTGCTCTTGTAGAGCATGAAAGGATAATCTATCGGGGAAGTCTGCAATATAATGATAGAATTTAACTGATCGGACTACAACATCGTATTGTAATGGGTATATGCCTAATTCACCCCTCACACCCCAGTTGTGGGTGGATCTATGTACCTGTAGAAGCCGTTTGTGGAATCTCAGCTGAGCTTTAATTTTCAAATGATATAGTATCTAAATTTTTATACATGAGAAAATCTACCCCCCAAACTTCAGAACCATACAACAAGATAGGTTTAATTAGGGACTGATAGAGATGGCAACCTATATTCATAGGGACATCTTTTCCTTCTATATTGTTAAAGAGGTAAAAGCGTCATTTAAAAAATATTCAGCAAATAACATATTTCGATAAAAGTTATTCAGTAGTTGAAAGCAACTATGGTGAACGTGTTTCTGTGACCTCATTTTTTAATATCACGGGCATTGAAATCACACTTCTGACATTCTCTGAAAAACGTAACAGCACCTGCACTTGGCTCCAGTGCCTGAGATGACGTCAGAAAACGCGCACTGGCATTCCGAGCGTGATGCTTTGCAACGTCATACTCGATCTTAGAACTTTTATCGCACCGTGACGGCTTCTAATGTGACGTCATGGATACCTGATCACGTTATCCGACGTCATCTCAGTCATTTCCCATTTTCATGTTGTTCACTAGACCGAATTGAAGAATCTGACAATATTGATCCCTATATGAAATACAAGATTTCAATACTTGAAAATCTTTTGGCAAATGTTGCAAGTGATCATGCTGTTCAGTTTACCCGAACAACTAAAATCACGCTACTACCTCTTTAAGTAAACCATAAGATGCCCGAATACCTTTACTACTAATTTGTTCAGCATTCAGTCTGAAGTGTCCCGTTCTAGAGAACAAAATCCCTAAATATTGATATCGGTCTACTTGAGCGATTTCAGAGTTGCCTAGGGTCCACTTTTTAATGGGGGCTGGTGGGCCTTTTTTGAACACGACAACTTTTGACTTATCCAAATTTACGGCCAAGTGGTTGTCTGAACAATATTGTTCAAGCTTATCAAGACCAAATTGTAAGCCGACCGGGGACTCCGAGAGTAACACCAGATCGTCTGCAAATAGCAGGTGCGATATTTTTTGTTTGTTTAAGTCAATGGGAAAACAACTATTGTCAAATCGGTCTTTTACGTCATCGATAAATATATTAAATAATGTTGGGGAAAGGCTACATCCCTGACGAACTCCCAGATCACTTTGAAAGTTAGAGGAGATTTCCTCGTTCATTCTAACCCTATATGATATATTACTGTATAAGGATGACACTATTTTAAGCGTCTTGCCTCTTACACATGTATGTCCTTGTCAGAAAGCTTCTCGTATAAAATATTTCTGTCGACAGAGTCGAATGCTTTATGTACATCTATGAAGCATGCATACAAGCCTTTTCGTCGAAATGTATACTTATCCATAATGGTTCGTAAGGTGAATATATGATCGGTAGAGCGGAAGCCTTTCCTAAAACCTACTTGGTTCGGGCTAATTTGTTCAGTAGTTTCAAGATGGTTCACAATGCGATTGTTAATTATTTTGCAGAAAAGCTTACCTAGTGCACTACCAACTGCGACTCCCCTGTAGTTATTGGGATCAGAACGGTCGCCTTTTTTATAAATAGGAATTAAAGAGGAAGTCCTCCTTCGTCAGGAAAAGATCCACTATCGAATATGATATTAAAAAGTCTACCGACATGATCAATTATCGAAGGAACTACGCATTTTAGGAGTTCGTTAAAAACTTCGTCCTCACCTGGACTCTTGTTATTTTTCAGTCCAGCAAGTGCCTCTAGAATTTCTTCAGCAGTGATTGAATTATCTAGGATATTATTGCTCTTCTCAGAGTCATTTAAGAGTTGGACGGGATTCCTTTCAGGAGTAGAATGGCCCACCAGAGCCACAAAGTGATCAGCCATGACATGTTTATCTACTGGGATATTCTGTTCCATTTTACAAGAAATTCCCAATTTTTTTATTAATTTCCAGTAGTACTTAGCATCCGATTCCTTGGCATTTTTTAACTTCCCTATGAGATTGCTATAATATTCCATTTTTTTCCTGCGCACCATTTACTTGTAGTTCTTTTTCACATTATGCTAATTTATCCTGGCTTCATCCGTTTGATTATTATTATATTGCTTATAACTAGTTTTAGTCATCGCTTTTGCCATCTTACATTCACGATCATGCCATTGATCTTTCTTCGTCGACTTATTTATTCTAACGTTAACTGTGGCTTTCCAGTTTAAATGATGTAAAATGGCAGTGAAATCTCCTAAACTTTGATAAACTCCATCTTCGTTACTGGGGTATGGGGTCATTATAAAACTGTTAAGTTGTTGTCTAATTTGGGGATTTTGAAGTTCCTGTTGGACAGTTGTACTCGAATTCCGCACACTCCATTTCCGCTTGAATTTAATGGTTTTATATGTTATATTATTATTAGATATAGGCTGAGCTACTGGAGTAATTTTTAAGTGGGAATAGCAAAAGAGCTGACAATGATCCGAGTAATGTGTCAGTGGGTAAATGTGGAAATATTTTACATAAGAGAAAAATGATTCAGAAACTATAATATAGTCAACTGTACTTTTCCCATTGTAGTTGTGACATGTGAATTTACCAATACAGTCCCCTGGTACCCTACCATTTAATGTTACGAGTTTGTTTCTAGACATAAGAACAGTTTACGTGTTTTCACTATCAAGAGTGCAAAATGCTGTTATATTTGTAATGTCTATGGAGAATTGAAGAAAACAGATTTTCTAAATTTTGAGAATTATCCATCGTATCATGATCTTGGTGCTTCGCTGTTCTGCAAGACTTTAATTATAGCAGTCAATTGTCATATTATACAACTTCAATATGGGCGAGAAATTTTGCGCAAACATATTTCAGTATTGTTAATGGGAAAAAATGCTTGTCAATGTGAGGTTCCAAGGATGAATGCCAGAACAAAGGCCTCAACTTAGTGACACAGGCTCAATCATCCCAGGTTTTAATATGTTGTTGTTGTTGTTGTTGTCATAATGATTGTAATCTCTCCGGCCAGGTTGGGACTTGCATCAATGTATCTGGGCTGCGGGATCCATTCCCTGTGGATACATGATGAATAGCACGTGAATATAATACAATAAATTGTGAAAACACTGTGTTGAACCACGAATCTTACATTTGGACGATTGCTCGATGTGCCCGATGAGAGTTACCTCCCTTCGGTCGCGCTGACAGCTGATCGCAATCGGAAACCCTCAAACTCCTCGGAAGTGTTTTACGTTTGGGGATTATAGCTGAAAAAAGAGGGTTCGCGATTTGTATCACTTTCCGCGTAATGTTGTGTTCACGCGCGCAGTTCGTGATTGGCACATTGATCGGAGTAGATCTGGGTCTCATAGATTACATAAAGTTAGCTAGACTCGAAGACTGATCCGGTTTAGTTTGCATGTAGGACAGAAAAAGGAGATGGACTGTCAACTCGGAGAATAGAAGGCAGACGATATTGCCATTATTCTGTTTTGTCAAGTTCAAGGTGCCATTTTACTACGTCTACGGCATGATAATATCTGTGTCAATATAATCGCAGCTGCATGGGTTATACTGTAACCTCTTTACTGCATCTAAATTGTGAATAGAATAGAATATGATTGATTTGCTGATTACAATCGCCCATATAAAAGGCATGAGAATCACATGATAACAGTTAATGATTGTTGGTACAAGCACTGGTGCAAGTGCCTCCCGTTACAATTGCAATCACATATGAACTTATTAATGATTGCATTTGATTTGACAACGAATGAATAAACGAATCCATATAAACAAACACTGGATGACACAGTCTGACCTATACGAACTGCCCGCCAATAGCGATCTTAATGAGCAAAAAAGAAGCATAATACTTTAATAGTTACAGGTCAAATCTCGCCAGCTAAATGAAACCAGCATAATGATTTAATATAACTATCTTCGCATATCATAAGCCAAATAAACATATCTTTTGTAGACAGGCGGGATATTTTGTAATTACTAATTTCTCAAACTTTCTCTCTCCTTTGAGTAGAGTGGGCATCGCATGACAAAATGTATTTCAATTTCGCCCCAAGAACAATTACCACATATTTGGTCATTTCAGCCATTCCAAGGTGACTCCCGTGACATCGCTACTCATTTTTTCATTTGTTTTTCGCTGTAGCTTCAAAATTCTAAAACTAATATGCAGTGTTATTTACTTCTTCCAAACAGTAATAAGAGGTCACTATTTTGAATAATATTTTTTTCCGATTCAGTTAAAACTTCAAAGCAAAAATTGAAAAATAAAAACGTGACTCCCGTGACAGCTGCGATCAAAAAAAGATTGACTACCTTCCCATTTTGTTCTTGCTGTAGCCTTCCAGAAAAGATATGTGTCATTGGTCCACACTGTAATCTACTTGAAGGTTTCATGATTTATATATAAATTAAATTTATAAACAAAGAAGAACCACATGGTCTTACAGATCACTGAAAGTATGTGACTCCCGTGACAGGAAAATGTGACTCCCGTGACAAGTAGCACCCTTATCATGAAACAACTTACATAAAATATTTCTTACATTATTTTATTCATAAGAAAACTGAAATAATACAAAACCAGATCGGCTGAAGTGCAAATTCTCTTCCATACAGCCATTATGTGCCCAGTTCCTCATGAAAAGGGGACTCCTGTGACATCGCTACTCATTCTTTCATTTGTTTTCCGCTATAGCTTCCAGATTCTAAAACTAATATGCAGTGTTATTACTTCTTCTACAGAGTAATAAGAGGTCATTATTTTGGATAATATTGTTTTCCAATTAAGTTACTAATTCAAATCAAAAATTGAAAAAGAAAAACGTGACTCCCGTGACAGCCACGATCAAAAAAAGATTGACTACCTTCCCATTTTGTTCTTGCTGTAGCCTTCCAGATAAGATATGTGTCGTTGGTCCACACTGTAATCTACTTGAAGGTTTCATGATTTATAAATAAATTAAATTTATAAACAAAGAAGAACCACATGGTCTTACAGATCACTGAAAGTATGCAACTCCCGTGACAGGAAAATTTGACTCCCGTGACAAGTAGCACCCTTATCATGAAACAACTTACATAAATATTTCTTATGTTATTTTATTCATAAGAAAACTGAAATAATACAAAATCAGTATATGAAGAACAGCTATTTTCTTTCTTGGAATTTTCGGCAATGTGCTCTTCGCCTGTTTGGTAGCCCTACTCAAGGAATGCTTTGCTGAGTATGCTTTTGGACTATTTTCACAAGTGGGAGTTGATAGTAACCGTTTCTTTTCTCGACATTTCCACGATTGATCCCTGTCAAACAGCCTTGTCTTTTCTAGATGTTTTGCTTTGTCTTCAGTTAATTTTGTGAATTTCCTTCTCTTTGTTCCCTTATACTTATTCCAGTATTGTCTGCACTTTTGTTTATAAACAGCAAATGCAGAATGTTTTGATTTTAACTTCTTCCTCCTCTTACTCTGCCTTTCTGTAGCTATTAGTGGCATTTTGGATCAACTATTTTAGAAAGTGATAATATAATAACAGATGTGCAGAAAAAAATAAAATTAACACATTAATTAGTTTGCTGGATAACAAAGCCTGTACAGTGTGACTCCCGTGACAAAGAAACTGTGACTCCCGTGACAGCCTTTTAAGAAGATTTTCTAGCAAATATAATACATTTAGATTTAAAATTAACCAGGTTTTAGTTGATGTTATAATAGATGATTTATGAACATAAACTGTTTATCTGTGGATGAGATAGGTCTCCGAGAACAAAACAATTATCATCACTTTTGTGACTCCCGTGACACCAAAATGAGGTGGAATACATACAGACAGCTCGAGCAACTTGTAACATCTGGCAGTGATAAAGCACTCTGCTGCAACAGAGTGGCCACTACCCTTTTTTTTGCCAAGTAGGCCAGTGTGATTGAACTAGTTCTCTGTGGAAAATTCCACCTGGCAGAATTGTACCATAGTGACCTCAGTGATGAGGCTGCAACAATGCATGTCTTCAAAAAGCTCTCTAACCGCAATAAACTGAACAATCTCAAGGATATTCCATATCCAGTAACCCTGACCATATAGGTACCGTATCTGATAAGCTGCTTTAAACAATTCTTGGGTAAATTTGAAAAAATGAGTATGATGCACACTTAGCTTGGAATGGCTGATTTGGATTTTCCCTTGTGTAATGACCGACTTCAATTTGGCGGATTCCATTATAAAGTAGTCCACTTGTCTGTCAAATTGTCTGTCCAACCGTAAAATGACATTAGCAACTTTAAAAGTCAAAAAAAAAAGTCTGTGACATGTAATGTTTGCTAAGCCAACCAGGTTGTGTAATGTATGCATATGTGAATATAAACAGTTTTACCCTGTACATTTCCTATCTGCATTATAATAGACAGAAATGTAAATGTTGCTAATGTCATTTGTTCTAATGTCACTTGTCTGTCAAACTTTTTTTTAAATATTCACCACAAATCAAATGTCAATTAAATTATTCAATAAAAGATTTACAATGGCACTAGCCTGACCTTATTAAGATATATGTACCATTGTCAGTGTATTAAATACAAATACATGAATACTATGGATGTTTGAAAAATGTTGCTAATGTCATTTCTGTCCAACTGCCTTGACAGACATGACATTAGCAAAATTTTGAAAAGGCCCTGTATTACAGCATGGGTGATGTCATACACGGACATTGGTACAGATACATATTATGATTGGCCTAATTCCACTGAGCATATGCAAGTGCTTGTCTCACAAGAAATTTCTTGTAATTACACAAAATAGATTTTGATGGAAAAATGACATTAGCAACACAAATGTTGCTAATGTCATTTGCGTTTTGTCCCGCCAAATTAAAAACTGTACAAATAATTCATAGGGGCACCTGTTTATTTTCATCTTATGCAATTCGTTGAGCATGTTTTGAATAGTAAAGTACAGGGCACATTGTTTGTTTATGATATTTTTGAATTTATAGGTGTTGCTAATGTCATGGTCTGTCAATGACAGACGGAAATGGGAGTTAGTGGCCTAGTTTATTTGAGAATCTGCCATTTCCAAGTGGTGAGAGCTAACTCTTGAGACTTGTGATTGATGGTGTTGCACTGTTCACAGTAGGAACATTTATCTTGCAGAAATTTGCGAAGCCTTGTGAACTTGGCTATAGGGCAGCTGCACAAGCCCAGGTAATCCCTAAATCCTCACAGAGGGGTTACCTGGACCTTTTTGGTGATTCAGATGAGTTCTCGAGTCATTGCATCTATTACACAATCTCATACATTTCATCCCCAGTGGTTGTTTGGAATTGGCATATCGGTCTGAAGCCTGCGATTTTTTCTTTGACACCTGGTGTCGATTTCAAAGGTAGTCTGGTCGATGATGAAATTCAAACCAGTCAAAACTCAAATCTCGCTGCGGATTGGCCTGATGAGCTGCTTCAGCATGCTTACTGATTGGTTCGGTTTAGTGAAAACCCCTCGAGCTATATCGAGAACTGCTATCGGTAAATAACCAAGCCAGAGTATCGATCTTAACCTATCGATTGATACACTGGCTCGCGAGGATGGGCTAGGGTGGAGGGAGTGCTGGGGGAGGGGGATCCGCTGACTTCTCCCCCCTGCCTCCCAAGCTATATTCTGTAAGATATGTAGGTCTCTGTCTGTGTAGATAGCTACATCCCTAACCTTTTCTTGAAAATCCACCGGTGTTTGTAATTGTATATGCAATGGATCGATGTGGATGGATGGATGTACTTGGGTACTCCATCGCACGCTGTGCAACGCGTTTTCCCCAACCCACCTTATACACATGATTTCTCTTATCAGTGTCACATATAATCCCCCATTTCTGATTAAACAATATACCTTCTTCAAACGCAATCACAAACTTATACAGTACTCTCTTTTCCCAAAACTACAGAAGTATCACCTAACATTCCCATCTGTCAAGCCCCCTCATCCTCTCTTATCGGAACGATTCTGGCAGTTACTCCTATCAAGTATGACCATGGCCACTCATAATTAAATCTAATCATCACCAATCATCCTCCCCATCCACTCAACATTTAATATCACCACAGACTATCAAATTTCTCTCCAACTCACTTTCTTCAATACTTTTCCATGCCCTCAACACCCCAGTAATCCTCGCCCTTGTGTCCTATGTGTTCAAGTATACTATACACGACTTACCGGTCATCTGAAAGTGGCAAAAAAGAAGAGTTATTGCCTCTTTTTCAGGAGCAAAATTCTGATGTACAGCATCGCCTTCAACATGGGCCTTGGGAAAATGAGCATCATTAGTTTGTTTACAGAAAGTGTCAGAAGCTGACAAGGACCTGAAATATTACTGAACTGTTCTAGAGTAGAAAGAGCCTGAAGAAATCATGTGAAAAGTCCTAGCTTTGAAAGAGCTTCTTTCAGCAATTTTCAGTCCGCACCTACACTTACAGCATGCATGAGACGAAACTTTACTCGTGGTTCGCATTGCACTATGGGAAAGAAACATGGCATTTTTTGCTACTTTGAGACGATCGGCAAGATGTGTACATGTATTGTTCCCCCTCCTGCCATCTTACCACAGTTGAGCTGTATCCCATGGTAATCTTTCACATTGCACTCAGTGTAAAGTCTTTTCACATTAACATTCTACCTCAATCCTGCCTCACCATTTATATCTCCCCTAATTGTCCACACAGTCACCTGCACAAAATTGGATACGATACGGCTCTCTGTCTCCAAGCCCCAACCAAACCACCAAGCCCCAACAAATTGACAAGGCCATGTGTCTGTCATCCCCACTTATCATTCCCCATCTAGTTTCCTTGTGTGAAGTTATGTTTCTCATCCCTCGGGACGCTACTGGTAATGCAAGATCTCACTATCACAAAGACAGGACTGACTCTCAATTGGTCACCAATATCACATACTGGTACCAAAACAATCCTCATTATGCAAATATGATAGCCTTCTTCTTCACAGTGAAGATGAAACTGTCCAGAGTAGACCTGTGTAACAATACATACTGTATAGAAGACTGATCACTGCACCAACACTTGCCAGTACATTGTAGACCATGCAGTGTAATAACAGGAATACTCCATGGTACAGGCAGGTATACATGTACATGTAGCATTACACTTACTCCCCAGTACACTTGTGTAACAAGACAATACTCCATAGTAGACCTGTATGCTTACACTTCCCAAACGATATGTAAACTAAATGGAAGTCATTGTGATATAATATTTCAACTGTGATTATGCCATCATCAGGAAGACATAGATGAACATTTAGAGTATACAGTCAGCTACATATATACACAGACTTGAGAAGAAAGGGCGGTAAATGTACAAGTGAGCTGTAGAGTCCAACAAACAATGATCAAACAATGATGGAAGAAACATGTACATGAGTACCGGGTATCAAATCAGTGCTTGAACATTGTACATTGCCCCACTTCGAACTTCCCTTGATATATCTGGACCCCTTCAGTGTTCAAATAACTTATAAATAGACACGAGACGTCACTGATCTCGAAAACATTTGAAATTCGAAATGGGTCGCACAAGGGCATTATTGATTGGCTGACCTAAATAGTGGGCACCTTATTAGGAGGAAAGACGCCGCTAATTAGAGGATGATGTCACCCTACGTGACTTCACTTGCAATGGATGTGTACGTTCTGATTGGTTCTTCTTTCGTTAGTAGGTGAAATTTACACCTCGGATTGTGAACACTGAAGGGGTCAGATAAATCAGGGCAGGTTCGAAGTGGGAACGTAGAAATTGGCTGGATAAAATGAAGATGCATTGCCCACTTGCACATACCTGGACAGGTGTTTTCATGAATACCATGTTCGAGAGGTGCAATGACATACACCCCCTTCTCCCCTCCCCTACCCTGGCGAGTACAAGCCACACTAAGACAACACTAACAATCCCATGCAGACAGTACGACATTTCAATAACAGGAGTGTACATGCCTTGGAGCCAGGCATAACTCGACCCAACACTTCCAAGCTAATGACGCACATGTAACAATCCCTGGTGTACAGATATAGGCCTACCACGGGCACCTACATCAACATGCTTGAACAGTGGGCAGAGTTATAAATATTGTGTCTCTTGAAGTTAATGATTGGTTCTTTATATTTTCAGTTCCAGAACAAAAACTGTTGGTTGACTATACATGGTGCCTTCAGTGTGGTGGTAATGTCATCCATGCATCCAGTGGAAGACATCCTTAACAAACAGCTCCATGATGCTGTTGAACAAGGCAATTATGAAGAAGTTGAAAGCCTCTTGAACCATGGGGCCGACGTGAACAAGTCTCAAGATGACATCATTCCTCTGTCGCTGGCGTGCTCGAGATGTAATCTCCGTCTGGTCAAACTGATACTGGAGCATGGAGCCGACGTTCACATCACAGGTCTAGATGGTAAATTGCCGATACATTACGCTTGCGGGAGCGAATATCGTAGTCCAGAACTGGTGGATATTATTGACGTATTATTGGAAAAGGGTGCGCATGTAGATGGCAGAGATAACATGGGAGGTACAGCACTGTTCTATGCCTGCGAGGGAGATGACGTCAAAGCAGTACAAAAACTGGTTGATTCCATCTGTGATGTTGATATTGAGACTGTATGTGGGGAATCCCCAATGAAGGTTGCATGCCGTAATGCTGAGTTTTGGTTTTACTGGCATGGTCGGGATCCCAAAGGAGAACGGAATCCCGACCCGAGATACTTTCCTCCTGTGCAAATCACCAAATTACTCCTCCAAGTAACTACGGATTTAAAGGAATCCACGTTTCTACCAACTGCCGTGCAGTTCGGATACAGTGATCTGGTGAAGGAACTACTTTCTTTGGGCATGGATGTGAATTTACTGGATGACAGCAAGAGAACCCCCCTGGGCTGTGCATGTTCTTCGGCAGTGGCGAATTGCTTAGTCGTGAAGATGCTTCTTGAACATGGTGCGGATGTGAACAAGGCTGGCGGTTGGAAGAAGCAGAAACCTATAATTCTCGCTTATGTTCACAATTCTGTGGAGAAGATTCGACTCCTGTTGTCATATGGTGCTGTAGTCACGCCCGAGGAAATCACTGAACTCGTGTCTCTGAGTTTGTCCAAGAGTATTTTAGAAAATCCTGAGGTTGTTGGTCCATGGAGCCGAGAACTGATGGCATGGAGGCTTTTGACTGCAGCGGGTTTTCAGCCGTTGATTCATGGCGCTCTCGCTCTCAAGATGCATCAACTGAGTATGTGCAGTAGCTATCAGCATATTTCTCCATGGATCAACAGTTTGCTCTTTCCTATGAGAAGTTTGAAAGAATGTTGTCGCATTGCAATCCGGAGCACGCTTAGTCCAAGCATCGATGACCAGATACTCAAACTTCCTTTGCCGAATTCCATTAAAGACTTCTTAGTTTTCAAAGAATTTTCATCAGAAAGTAGATGAACTTGTAAATAAATGAATGAAAAATGTTAATCAAAATTGAACGAGTTGTAAAAATCCCATCTTCTCATCCCATGTTCAGTCCGACTTCGAACTAACTTTGGTATATTAGCCCACGTATGTTATCTTCAAAGAACTTATAATAGACATGTGATGGTGATTTCATTGACCTGAAATCATTTGAATTCAGAAATGTGTTGTAGAAGTGGGTGATTGATTAGATGACCTATAATATATCTAGCCAAAGCAGCCATCATATTTGAAGGAATGACATAGCTACAGTTGTTGAAGGCATATATCACCCCAACACACAATCAGTGTGTACATGTAGGTGTTGAGAACGATTCGTCTCTCATTTGTAGGTGAAATTTACACCTCGGATTTTGAATACTGAAGATGGTCTAATACATCACTTGAGGCTATATCAAATTGTGAACGTAGAAATCGGTTTGGTGTAATAAAGATGTAAAATTCCTGGCATTAAGTGTTTTGAAACACTGCCTGGTTGTGTCCAGTTTACCTTGCACATTTATCTGCAGGACGAGTCTGGCCATCTACCTGTCTACATGTATCACCTGCAGTATGTGGACCTGTTTGAGATCAGTATATTACCCAGGTTAGGACCAACCGGCACAGTTCAGTATATCAATATCTGATATTACCACCATCGAATGCATTTTTAATGATAAATTGATAGTTGGAATATGGAACTAATATCTATTTGCATCTCTGATAAAAACGTTGATTAATACATGTACATTCAGGGTTTTGCATATATTAATCTATTTCTTAAAAACCTCAAAGTTTTACTACTATCCCGGTGTGTTTTCTTTGAAAACTTGCTACCAATAATTAATCAGTATATATGCTCGAGTTAGAGATGAGAAATGAATTCATAGGTGACAATGTGAATTACATGTATCATGTACCAGATTCACATCTGACCTAATCTCATCAAGTTTGAGTGGATGTAAAGATATCGTATGTTGCATACAATCTGTGATTACATACAATCAGACAACGGTGCTGCATATTGGACCATGCCAATGATGGTGATGTTATCAACCATCTGCATTCCTCCATTGTTGGTCAATAACCATCCTAAACTGCTTCAAACCTGAGGGTGTGGTCCATCTAGCTACAATGTATGTTGATGGTTCGGCAATGTACATGTATTCTCCATTCTCAGCAATTATCACATTAAAACTGATTCCAATGATGTTAAGAACCATCATGAAACAATCTGATAGTTTATAATCATTCATCAGGACATTATTTGAAAGTGAACTGTCTGTGGTCTTGAAGAAAGTCATAGCTATAGGTCAAGATTGCAGTCCAGGCTGATTGAAATAAGACCTAAATGTTGAATGTTGACTGGTCTGATAAGATAGCTATGTTCACCAATCAGAGGCTGCTATGTTCTGTATGTTCACCAATCAGAGACTGTTATGTTCTGGATGTTCACACCAACCAGAGACTGCTATGTTCTGGATGTTCACACCAATCAGAGACTGCTAATGCTATGTTCTGGATGTTCATACCAATCAGACTGCTATGTTCATGATGTTCACACCAATCAGAGACTGCTATGTTCATGATGTTCACACCAATCAGAGACTGCTATGTTCTGGATACACCAATCAGAGACTGCTATGTTCATGATGTTCACACCAATCAGAGACTGCTATGTTCATGATGTTCACACCAATCAGAGACTGCTATGTTCTGGATACACCAATCAGAGACTGCTATGTTCTGGATGTTCACACCAATCAGAGACTGCTATGTTCTGGATGTTCACCAGTCAGAGACTGCTATGTTCTGTATGTTCACACCAATCAGAGACTGCTATGTTCTGGATGTTCACACCAATCAGACTGCTATGTTCTTGATGTTCACACAAATCCGAGACTGCTATGTTCATGATGTTCACACCAATCAGAGACTGCTATGTTCTAGATACACCAATCAGAGACTGCTATGTTCTGGATACACCAATCAGAGACTGCTATATTTTCTCAATGTTCACTGATCAGAGACTGCTATGTTCATGATGTTTACAACAATCAGAGACTGCTATGTTCGGGATACACCAATCAGAGACTACTATGTTCTGGATACACCAATCAGAGACTGCTATGTTCTGGATACACCAATCAGAGACTGGTATATTTTCTCGATGTTCACTGATCAGAGACTGCTGTGTTCATGATGTTCACACCAATCAGAGACTGCTATGTTCTGGATACACCAATCAGAGACTGCTATGTTCTGGATACACCAATCAGAGACTGCTATATGTTCTCGATGTTCACTGATCAGAGACTGCTTCAGGGTTCCATGAAGAAAGATTATTTTCATATCAGAGACTGCTATGTTCTGGATATACCTATCAGAGACGGCTATATTTTCTCGATGTTCATTGATCAGAGACTGCTATGTTCTGGATACACCAATCAGAGACTGCTATGTTCTGGATGTTCACCAATCAGAGACTGCTTCAGGGTTCCATGAAGAAAGATTATTTTCATAATAGTTTGGGCATCTCCGTGAAGTCCGCTGGATAAAGGAAATGGCAGTCACAAGTCTGGACAATTACTGAGTTATCAAAGAAATATGAGTTCCCTGAATATCAGGCCCATCACAACATTGACGGAAGCCGCCAGCGATCGAAATGAGACTTGTCAATTGGCCAGTATTTTTAATCAGAATAAGGTCAGAGGCCATTGAATGTAACACCCTACACCCATACAATGGCCACAGCAGATTTGGATCAGATTCATATACATGTATTGCATATATGAATGACATGTTGTAGGTATGGTACTAGAAGGTGAATCTGGGCCATACAATTCCTCCATTTTTTTAGAAGGGTTTTAGAATATATTGGTAAATTTTGAGCCAAGAGAAATTTGTTGTTGGAGATTAGACTATTCGACTGTTTACTGTGATTTGTCACTTCTAACTCGGCAACCATTAGCCTGTAATCAGCAGTCGATAGCCGGGATTATGCTTCTTGACGCACAATCAGAATGTTTACAAGCTTCATGTTTACAGTGTTGATAGTCAATACATCTGTATTTTGAATGTGACCCGGTTCCTACAGTGAAAAGTTATTGTTTATACAAATCAAAAATTGTTGTATGAAGCTGCAGAATTGCAACTATTTGTATAGTAGTCCGTGTGCATGTCTAGAGAAGAGGTTTATGAAAACCTTAAATTTCTCAACTGTTGTCCGATGGAAATTGAAACCATATGTTGTCCTTAATGTACATGTATCTGTGCATGTACACATGCAAACAGACCGCTTTAATCCGTTAGCTGGTCAGGAAAATTAGAGCTATTCAATTTTGTAGGTAAGAACATCATTTCGCTTGAATAACTTTGAAAATATGAACAAATCTACAGGAGGTTTTTTTTCGATGGCGCATATATTCATATTTAGTTACATATGTTGACACAGTTTTGCCACTTGTATAAGTTATATCATAATAGGTGTTAGGGTACACTGAAATTGCAGTTCTAAGAAACAGTAGGCTGCTTTTTTTGTTATTAATCAATTTCTTTAATGCACATACACCTATGTAAAATTATATGAGCTAATGAGCCACCGACAAAAAAACTGAATTTGTATTTTTGAATTTTAAGTTTTAACGTCAAGACAGACAACCTTTTTTTGCCTCTAAACTGGAGAGCCCTCATTTTCCTGACCTGGTTAATATATGCTTTGAGAATTACCGGTGAATATAAAGTTTCTTTCTGATTGAATGTGTGAATTGTTTTTACTTTTTCATGAATGTCAATCCAAACATAATATGATTTAGCAGGTGTCAAGGACATGTCATTCTCTAATTGTCAGAGTTTGTAACCTCCTGAATTGCTGGTGTAACACCCTCTGACTGCACCGGATTGAAATATGTAGCGTGCTTGCACATTCAATCTTTATCGATTTGATTGACACAGGAGGCATGTATCTCCATATGAGAGAGATGGAGAATGCATTCAGTACATTATCACAGAAGAATGAATAAATTAGATGCTCAACTATTTGACTTGAGCTGTGACATCCTATTAAGACCAATCTGCTCCATTTGGAAACAGACGATGCTGATTGGCCGAGAGCCATGCGAACAAAAGCTGCGGTCAAAGTTTTTACAACAGTGCAATAGGCGACTTGCCAGCTAAGGAATCGTCATGCACCCATACATAAAGTCAGGCGAAGATGCAGGCTGTAAACCGGGCCTGTTCTCCATAGGTTAAAGAATGGGAGAAATTAGCGAAAATTTTGTTTATTCGAAAACGACTAGAAAGAAATATCTAATACTTGGCGAGATAATGTGAACAAGTACTAGGTTTGGTATATGACAATTTTATTTGAGATCTTTCCATTCGTTTTCATTTAATCAGCATTCTTACTTATTTCTCCCGTTGTTTAACATGGGCACTGGAGAAATTGCCCGGTTTTATGGTCTGCCTCTTCGCCCGACTGGTGTGCTGATTCGTGACAATCGCAGAGATCACTAAACTGGCAAATGGTCTATCTGACAGTAAATCTGTCAACAGGAGATATACAATCTGATGCCATGATAATGGTACATGCTGGAATAAACAATTACAGTTCACTCTCTAACTGGCACATGGCATGCTTAGGGGCTATTATGCAATGGTTTCTCACCAACGCACAAAACCACGTGAATAATTTACAATACATGTACCAGTACCAGCCATGCAGTTTTTGCAGAAGGCACTGCATTCTTCACAAGAAAGTTAAATTAATGATAAATGCATAAAGAACTGTTTATAAAGTCTACCACTTGGGAACTATAGTATTATTAAGTCTGAAGAGGACATTCACACTTATACAAGTACGAGTCCATGACATTATCCCCCAACGACAGTTTCCCCTGCGACAGTTTCCCCACCGACATTTTCCCCCACGACAGTATCCCCACACAACATTTTCCCCAGGCGACATTTTCCCCACCCTAATATTACGTGCTGTAATAATTATGATCTGCCGACAATCGCAGTCACGGTCATTTTCCATTTTGTCACTTGCATTTTGTTGAGCACCAGCGAGGATTTGGGTGGTCTATGCCAATGAATGAAAAGTGAAAAATTCCCGCTGCATGTAAGCGGCAATATTTTAATATTATTTGATCACTTCATCAACACTGTCGATATATTCCGATAGATTACTAGACATTCGATTACTAGACATTCGAATTTGAATTAAAAATATTTAATTCATAACGATTTAGACAAAACTGAACTTTCAAACAATACATTATCACAAAAAAAATTTACTCATCAAAAGTATTGATTACCCACTTCAAAAGGCACAGACTATATATAGCCTTGCCGGCAATTAACTGACGAAATAACATGATAGTTCATTGGAATTCAAATTTGATGTGGTCGGTTGGCTTACATAAGACCGTGCCAAGAAAAATAAATAACAGCCAGAAAAAAGAACATAACGGGATATTGATAATCTATTCTTATTTATCATGCCTGAAAAGAAGGCATGTTTGCATACATCTGCCGATGTTTAACCAAAAATTAATCTCCATTGAATTCCTAGACCTCTCCTCTGTGCAAAAAAAAATACTGCGACTGCGATTGTCGGAAGATCGTAATTATTACAGCACGTAATATTAGGGTGGGAAAAATGTCGCCTGGGGAAAATGTCGTGGGGGAAAATGTCGCTGGGGAAACTGTCGTTGGGGGATAATGTCGGTACCCCATACAAGTACATACTCGACCAGAATTTAGCGAAGAGAAGTCAATAATTCTCTTCAGGACTTATATTGGTATTTTTCCATGTATTATAGGAATCACATAGCCATGAATACATAGTATCATGCAAAACAAATGTACATCCATCATTCCGGTTTTGTAGAATAGGCGATTACAGTTGAACTGAAAATAAACTCGGGCAGTTGTCCGGTTTAATACACATGTATGCAGCAATACCATGAACATACATCAGCCTGATTTAATGCCCTATGCCTGTCCACAGTGCAGTCCCGGGGACAATAAGCAGAATTTTTTTAGTAAATTATCCAAAGTAAATGTATCATGGTCTCATATACACTATAGGACTACGGTACACCGCCAGTTTTGTCTAGTAAACAAATATATTGGACACGTATAATAATCACTGCAGTGAACAGATAAAACCTCTTTAACTATAAATTTATTGTAACATTATGAATGCCTTGAAAAGTGAGAGATCTGCACATTGTGATTCACAGCAAATTTCAGAAATTGCAAATTCTGTTCCACATGTAATGCCATTGTCGAATGGACCCGAACCCTGATGACATATTTTTTCTCTTCAATCACAAGCATTCATTCATCTGCATGACAGGTGATCACTTATCCAGAAATCTATGGTAGCATTGCTTATGTAACTCGTCAAAACTAATTAAATTTTCAACGTGCAGTACATGTGCCGCACAGCGTGAAGTCATATGTAACCCGATATGTACACCAAATTAAAGCTTGCTGTTGTGACTGCCAATCCAGGAACCGTGCGCTGACAATTAAGTTCATGTCATGTTACATGAGGGAGGTGAAAAGCTAATTGAATTGTATAACGATCCCCACCAGCCATTTAATTGTCATCAGATGCATTTTACCTGCATTGCATCAAAGGATAGAAGTGGGATTTAATTTTCATGGATGTTGGGGGCCTACATCATCAAGTTTCATGCCTATTGAGCCTGTTCCGTACATATTCTTGACACATAGAAAGACATATGCACTCTTCAAACATAATAGCAAATATTGTTTCGGGCTCATGTTTAACAGTTTGATGGAACAGTTGCATAATTCTCCAGTGCAAGTGAACCTGTAATGTTGGTCACAAGCAGCTGTAATCTGATGGCAGAACTTCTAAGTTCTAGCTGGTCCATCCCGGATACGCCAAGTAGTGTAAAATTTCCAGGCATACTTTAAATGCATCACAGGGTCATCGGACCTGGACAGCTATCGAATGGTCTCAAGCAGTCTATGAAGCTTCTAATCAACTTTTTGATTGGTCAGTTCAGTATTAAATCAGGTGAGTGGGATTTTTCCAAATGGTAGAGTGATTCCGGGAGGAGGTTTGGGGGGGGGGGGGGGACTAAGGTATGACCCGCTAAAATAAAACAGTTTGCCATGGAATCTTTAAGTAGTGGATTTGTGTAAAATTGTCTATTTTGAGGTGAAAACAGCACACTTTTCTTTCTGTAAACATGAATACAGTCTAGAACCAAAACCATGTTTGGGCAACAACAAACTATTGACACAGTCAATATTTCGGGGTCAAGTTTATCTTGGATCTCGACTGGCTTCATTTAAGTGGGGAGAGAAGATTTTCTTATTCTATGGTATATGTGTAGTGGGTGGTATACAGTCATTTAACATTAGGGAGATGGAATATATATGGTATATGGGTGGATGCGGTCAGAAAACGTGGTCTCCCCACCCCCATCCACTCATTGTACCATTTTCTGGAACCCTTAAGTAGCATGTTCTAAGCTTGTGTTTGAAATTTCAATTGCATGCAGTATATTCAACCCAGATCGGAGTGAAATCATGTCCAGTCATGGTACTACCCTTCCAAATGCTACATGTACTGGTAGAAGTGTTCAAGTTTACCATGAAAATACTATGGAATATGGTTCACTTGTCTTCCCTCTAACATGTCTGACAAAATATTCTGACAGGATTGCATTCCTTGATCAGGGCATGGTGTGTCACCTAACATTAACAACAACAACATGTTTAATCAATATATATATATTATTTATTTGTACAATGTACAAACTTTACATATGTATGCATATAGTGCATACTCTCATTCCATTCCATAAACATAATTGTTATTTGCCAATATTGGAAATCCCCTAAATTCACCTCGCTTGTCTTACATTTATTATCCTGGACACTGATCAGCTCAGCTAGCACAGCACCCTGTCACCCATCCAAGTATTGATCATGCTCAACGTTAAGTAACTTTGGTGATCTGACGAGGACACTCAGGGATCGCCCAGTCTGTTAAGAGAGGTACTAGACAGGACATGGAGTGCTGTCATACCTCATGCCCAGACATGAGTTAGTCCTGATTTAAACCATTCTCATTTGATGACGATCAGTTACGTTGATCAAGCTAGAAGTGATGCCGCAGCCTTACAGACTGCTTTGATCAAACTGCATGGACATCTGTGGACTGATGGTACGTCTCATAGAACTGAATTAATGCTACGCTTATCCTTGGCTGAACCGCGGCCAAAGCTTGAACAAAATGTCTTCTCTCGATCATTTTACTCCCAATGTCTTCCTGTAGAGCAAACATGGCTGCCTCGTGACACACAGCTGTAACCTGAAAAATATAAAATTCAGAGACTTCTTGTTAATATCAAGTAAATACGGTAGATCCTTGGTCATTCCACACACTGGCATGATTAATGTATAAATGCTATATGTACCTGTCTCTGTGATGGACGTGTGAAATATTTGTATAACATATTCTCATTCCAATTTCAGTATATCAACATTCCAAACCAACTATTTTCAGAACGATTCACGTGTGCAACAATGTTGCGATCAGGGCCCAAATTTCTATCTATTTGCAAGATATATCTGGCAAAAAATGGTCATGCTCTGCAGTTTTTCAGATAATTTACATACATATTAACCCTTTCATTGTTTAACCTGGGTTCACCTGACATGTCACGGCCTTTACAAGAAAATTTACACTTAGATTTATCGTGCATGCTTTGATGTTGAACTAGGAAGAAGTGACATTGGGGATCCACCAGTAATGACGGAATTCCCTTCTCGTTTGATCAGCGTGTTTCTCAATTCGTAGAAATACGCCCGCTGATGTAACCGAGCGGTCATAGAATGACTACGAACATGGACGTATGCTGGACGTCATAAACAGAATGAAGAGAGAAAGCAGTGACGTAGTGAATGTCATAAACAGTGAAAAGGTTAATTGAATGCAGCGACAATTTTTACAAATGTCCTGTTGGTGATTGGGTTCCATTTTGACCCCTGATGACAGATATCATGATGGCATAGTTGTCAAAACATCTTAATCAGTCAACTGATTAAAGACACGAGATAGCATCATAACAAATTCCATAAATTCAATGATATATGTAGCACATGGGTACCATTACTGATATGAAATCTGTGTATATTGACCATGCTTGTTCTGGTTTATCAAGGTTCGAGGATAATGTCAGCAGTTGGTTGGTTAACCCAGGTGTTGGTATTCACAGGTTTCACTGTATTTCTAATACTGGTACTGAAACACAGCAAACCTTATGTTGAGTTCTCTGGGCTGTTCCAGAAAAATCTGCATGAGGTGGGGGAAGACAACTTCTTCTGAACCCAACCATCCATATACCATTTATCCCATGTTGGAAGACTGTAATACACCCCCCACTCAGTCCGCCACCATGGAACTGAATTGTCCCCCCCTCCCACCTACTTATTCCTGGAACAGCCAATGACCAATGATTCAACATCTTGCAGATTCAGTTCCCACCATTCAATATGATTCACAAAAGGGAAATGACTGCCATCTTGGTATGTGCAAATTCTCTATTTATCTAGAACTAATAAGTTTAGAATAGAACTGGAAATTTGAGTACACTTTTTAGATTTAGGTTGAATAGCATTGATCTTTATCTACATCACCCTTTCGTTTGTCCGGCTGTGAAGCTGTCAATCTAATTTTGAAAATTCCATCCTGTTGAAGAACAACCTTATTGGGTATTCAAATTAAGATTCAAGTATTAAAATTCAAAGCGAGCAATCAACAACTTGTTAACTTTTTATTAGCTTATTGAAAATGTGAAAGAACATGCAGCCAGTAATGAAGCATCGAGTACCTTACCTCTGCCCCTGAATATCTGTACGTCATCTGTACCAGGTCTTCCACGTCCACTTCTTCCGACACCGGCATTGTACGGAAATTTATCTCAAATATTTCTTTCCTCGTGTTCTCATCTGGCAGTGGGACGTATAAAATTCTGTCCAGTCGTCCAGGTCGTAACAATGCCTGTAGTGCAGAAAATTCAAAACTATGAAGGTGATCAGTTATGATTGGAGGGTTTCAAATGCAGAGATTT
Organism: Hanleya hanleyi; assembly: GCA_036873755.1. NCBI lineage: Eukaryota > Metazoa > Mollusca > Polyplacophora > Lepidopleurida > Hanleyidae > Hanleya > Hanleya hanleyi. The sequence goes on from JAVTVY010048857.1 coordinate 167,202, forward strand.
TACCACATACATTGACCACAAGATATTTGACATGTTCTAGAATGACATATATGTTCTGTCAATATACAAAGAAAAAGAAATAACAGTTCTTCGAAAAAATATCTCACGATAAAATATGTAATATTACTGTATCGCATTGAAAAGCTAATGCACTCCTATTAAAAATCTGCATGAAATAACACTTGATGGTGAAGCTGTCGAAAGGAGGTAAAAATAAGTAATAACAATAATTAGGTTTCTATTGGACTCCCTCGAAAATCTGATTTTAGTTAACTACTCAGAAACATAATAGAAAAGGCAGATGAATATAGTGCCTGATGCTACATCATGATATTACGTAACAACATTACAAACATCATAGCTTTCGACGTCTAGCGTTGTTTTGAAAGCTTTGTGAGGTTCTAATATGACGTTGGCGGCGTCATGGCGCTCTCTTTTTGACGTAACATCAGGCACAGTCTTCAGCTTTTCTGTTTTGTTTTTGAGCAAATGTCCGATATATATCGGACATCCAAGGTAATCATATAGAAATGCTTGTCGCAATAGGACAGTCCCAAGATGGAACTCTCTAACCACAAAAGACACGAAATGATGTCATTGCCCATGTGACGTTACACTGAGGTTAGGCAACATTCAATTTCTTAACATTGGCAATGTTGTATAATTTCATTCACTGAGTTTTACAAGTGATGACTTCTGTTTCAAATGCATACACCTTTCGCGATTTTCGCGATTGGAATAAATCGCAAAAGTTTCATGCACGCGAAAGAAACAAGTTCATATGACAAGGGCGACGACAAGAATGCAACAACAACGACAGAGAAAGGATATGAAAGCAATTGTTTTCAACATTAGCACAGTTTTAATGGTCTCACCACTTAAGCTCTATTCAAAAGCGACTGTTTAAAGCACCGGATACAGTTTAATATACAAGTATATTAGTACAATTAATTCTGCTGGATTACTCCCAAGATTTGCATATGTGAAGCAAGTGTAGTACTAGAAACATTCGTCAATGTCCTCGTATGCCGCCTTGATGCCGGCCGTTTTGAACCCCTGTAGGATAGCAGGCGTTTTGTTTCTGAGTTGTTCGTGGGCCTTCACCATCCACATCGCGTGTTAGGTTTCAATGTGGAAAGTTTCAAGTGAACTTTGATATCCTGTACAGATTTTCCACTTTTCAGCCCTTCCGAAACAACATCTCCATACCACGCGGTGAACTGGTCTTTCAGGGTGGCTTTGAAAGCTCCATTCCCGCTGAGATCTGACGGCTGGAGGTCTCCTGTGCGGTATTTATTTACTTCAGCAGAGTTCAAATGACAACTACCTGCATGATATCTTGCGATATAGGATTTGTTTACCTACGGGAATTCCTTTTAAGGCTGAAACAGCGGGATTGAAATAATCTGCCCCCAACTGTCAGGAAACTTCTGTTTGAATACCAGTAACTGTATCTTCATACACTTAACCGTATAACGCCACCTTTTGTAAGACTCGTGTTGGTACTGTGAAACGACCACACGAGCTCACCCACATGTGAATACACGTGGCTTTGCCGATTTTTCCGCCTCCGGTGTGTATTTCCCATGTCTATTAGAATGACATATTTGTAAAAAAAAAAAAATTCTGGCACAGAGAGAATCGCGAAAGTTTCATGTCGCGAATTTTTTAAAATTGAAAAATCGCAAAAGTTTCATGTCGCGAAAGTTTCATGTTTTACAATACTTAAATCAGAAACAATAATATCTTCAAATTTGTTTCGATTTTCATTATTTTAAAAGCTACTATGATATTTATATACCGATTTTTGCGGTATAGCGAATGTTAAAGCATTGCCCGATGCCTAACCTTGACCCCGAGGTCACGTGGACAATGTCATTTTGCGCCTTTCATGGCTAAAGATTTCTATCTCGGGACTCTCCTATTACTTACTTTTTCCACCAATTCGACTTCTTTGCATTCACGTGTTATTTACTGCACATTTTCAAAATGAGTCCATTAGCGCTTTAACAATGCGAAGTTCTTTAAACAAACAGTTAAGATCAAATCACCTTGTCAATCATGTCTGGTCTGTTGGTTGCCGCGACGACAGTGACATCCTGTAAACCTTCCACCCCATCCATCTCTGTGAGAAGTTGTGCCAGAACTCTCTCCCCTACATTACTACCTCCTGAGGAACTGGGGGTACAAGACAGAAACAGCCATGTCTGAGTGATATACCTTCATGATAAGTCACCAGTAGAATGAGTTAATCATGCCATTCACATTTCTACAGCTTTAATAATAGCGACGGTCAAGGTTTGGCAAGGGAAGCAACTTTGTTAATGTCACATCAGAGGGTGTAGAGGGCGTCAGATTCGTTTGGTGCTGTTTTACATCTGCTCACATCACAACACTTCTGTAAATTTCTATTGTAACGTTGCTAAACGACTTTCTTGGCCTGTCTGTGTTAAGTATGACAACAATGAGTGTGACATCATGATATGATTACTTCACACATATCTCCAGTTACCTTCAACAAAACCAACTGCCTCCTGAGCCTGATCTTGAAAAGTTGACATCGTATGTGAATGAAAAAGTTCCCATTCAATCTGAATTCACAATTCCATTTATCTCCACCTCCAAAGTCTATAACTACCTCAATGGTCTGGATACTTTCAAAAGCACAGGTACAGATGGATTAAGTACAACATTCTTGAAACTAGCTGCTCCAATTATCACAGAATCCCTCACTAAAATAATCAATCTCAGTATATCAACTAATACATTTCCATCACAATGGAAATTGGCAAGAGTTGTTCCCATTTACAAAGCTGGTAAGAAAACAATGCCCGAGAACTACAGGCCAATCTCTATTTTGCCAGTTGTTTCGAAGATCATAGAAAGACATGTCCATGATCACCTGTATGGGTACCTGCAATCATATAATTTACTGCATGAAGGACAGTCTGGCTTCAGGCCCCAACACTCGACTCCAACAACCCTCACCAAACTTACAGAACAGTGGCTTAAGGCAATAGATGATCAGGAAGTAGTTGGTGCCATTTATATAGATTTCAAGAAGGCCTTTGATCTTGTAGATCACACAATTCTCCTCCAAAAACTCAAATGTTATCACTTCAGTCAATCTGCATATAACTGGATGGAATCTTACCTACATAATCGGCAACAAACAGTAGAAATTAGAAACACTACATCAAACCCAAATGAAATATCAGCAGGCGTGCCACAGGGGTCTATACTTGGTCCACTTTTGTTTATTATTTATGTGAATGATCTTAGAAAATGCAGACTCTGCTACAGCCATTGAAATGTTTGCTGATGATACCACATTGAGTAGGTCAGGTAAAACTGTCCAGGAAGTACAAATAGCTTTAAACAACAACCTTGAAAGGACTCGCAAGTGGTGTGCAGATAATAGACTGATTATACACCCTGAGAAGACATTGGCCATGCTTATTGCCAGTTCTCAGAAACTGAATCACATGGGCTCTGTGACATTCAACATAGTTCTAGACCAACAACCTATCAAGAATGTTGATGAAGTTAAGTTGCTTGGTGTCCATATAGACAGTGCTCTTACATGGAAGTTGCATGCGGATGTTGTCACAAAGAAAATTTCTACATTAATAGGCCTGCTGTATAGAAATAGACATATTTTATCTCGGAAAGCTAAACAAATGTTTTATTCATCATATGTACAGCCTCATATAGATTATTGTATCACTATCTGGGGGAATGCTCCTGAAATGTCTCTTGAAAGAGTTCACCGGCTTCAAAAACGTGCTGCCAGAATTATAATGAATGCAGACTCCACCGCCCCTTCTCTCCCCCTCATCAAACAACTGAATTGGATGACCATCTACGAAAGAATATTTACTCAGAAAGCTATTTTGATCTATAAAAGTCTCAATTGCATGCCAAGCTCTACTATCTCTAAATTATTTCTGAACACTGCTCAAGTCTCAAAGCGAACTTTAAGATCAACCACCACAAATAAATTATATATCCCTAAATGCAGAACCGAATACTTCAAGGGAAGTTTGAGATACTCTGGCCCAATAATTTGGAATAGCCTACCCCAGTCCATAAAGGAAGCCAAGTCTGTGAACTCTTTCAAGAAACAACTATGTACATTTGTAAATATGCTCCGCTAAAATTCCTGTATGTCGTGCTTAAATTTTTTTTTTTTTTTTTTTTTTTTTTTTTTATGAGGGCCTCAAGGGAGAACAGTTTATGTAAACTGATTGTGTCACCCTCTCGAAATAAAGAATTTATTATTATAGTTTATCTCTGCTGGGCAATGTCATAGAAAAGTAACAATCTCCCCAGATACATGAGGTCATTTGTTTGGGTAAATATATCTTGCATCATATATTAGACACACAAAACCGGCCACTCAATCATCTATGAGTCACTGCTCTATAGTTACAGCCTTTTCGGTTGAACAGCATCAAATTTCTCAAAATAAAGAGCACTCTATGTTCCATTTATATTGCTCTGTCTAATTTGTATGTTATTGTCCATCTATCTGACCACTCTGTGCACACCTTCTGCTATAACATTGAAGAAGTTATCTCCCTTTTCTTATCTGTGACCATCAGAATTGTGATGGGATTGCGATTGTGATAAAATATCAGTTATTCCTCAAGTATTCAACAAAATTTGAATTTATAGTACTAACAGTGATGTGATGGAAATTCCAGTATGGTCGCCATCCGATTTTTCTGAAAATCAAACTATTGATTGATTCATTCAATGGACATTCCGTGAAAGTTTGGAGTGAGCGTAAAACATCACGCATGCAGGAAGGCAGTGAGTCAATATACCCCATGTGGAGTTATTGTATAAACATGATAAACTGATATTGCCACTGGTGCCTCACCTTCCCCTTTCCACTGCAAGAGCATCAATCTCATCAAAGAAGACAATAGATGGTGCTGCATTACGTGCTTTACGGAATACCTCTCTCACAGCCCTTTCTGACTCGCCTACCCACTTACTGAATAACTCTGGGCCCTGTTGTAAACAAACATAGAAAAAGATTATAGCATATGAACTCTTATCATGCTTATTGGACACAAGCATTTGTGAATTATATTCAAATTAATTATAAATACATGAAAATGACGATTACATGAGGTATTACCATACTAAACTTTCATGAGCCAATCCAGTTAACTGAACACCATCAGGTATACATTACCAAGAGGAAATTACCATCAAACATCTAGTCTTTACCCAAAGATCTTCCATGGTTTTGTACCCATTTACAGGCAAACTTCTAGTCTTTATTCAACTTATTCCATTGTTTTTAGCCACATACATGCACATGTCTAGTCTTTACCCAAAGTTCTTCCATGGTTTTGTATCCATTTACAGGCACACTTCTAGACTTTATCCAAGTTCTTCCATTGTTTTTAGCGACATACATGCACATGTTTAGTCTTAACCCAAAGTTCTTCCATGATTTTGTATCCATTCACAGGCACACTGCTAGTCTTTACCCAAAGTTCAAAGGAATGAGTAGCCGAGCATTTGAAGACCCCCAACCTCGAAATAACTGATTTGATTTGGAACTGTAACGTTCAGTACCCGGCATGGAGAGCAATCCCAAGTGAGATTCAGTGGCAAGGCAACCACAATTACCAAATTTGTCCTAATCCGGTCAGGTTTTCAGAAGTTACTGTCCGGAAATGAAATTTTAACTTGGCCCACAGGTGGTGTCACCTATAGGTGGATCAGCATGAAAAACAAGCGCAATCTTGAGGCAAGGTACCCACACACCAAATTAGGGAAGAATCAATTCAGATTTTTAAGAGCATGTACCAGAGCACGCAAAATCACTAGCCCGACGTCCCGGGACAACTGAAAATTATTTTGGAATCAGAAATTCCGATTTAGCATTCAATAAAATACAGCATCCATGCTGGCATTTTTGATGGCAATGGCAGGCAATTTTGACTGTGGTAGTCGAGACAGGTTGTAATTTTGGTTCAAAATTATGTTTACATGTAGATATTTGAACCGACCTGTACCAGAGACGCATCATGACATTACGGTGGTGGTTCACCCAAACAAATGGTAGACTACGGACACTGCTAAAATGGATTATGAGATTGCGAAGAAACCGAAGTGTCCCTTCCTACCTAGTTGGACGAAAGAATACACTTGGCTTGAAAACGATGCTGAGAAAAACAAAATGTTTTGTCGAATTTGTAGGAACTTCTCACGGCTGGCAGACGCTGCCAGTCCGTTTGTCAGAGGAACAAATTCCTTCCGCAAGGAGCCTATCAAGACACACAATAATTCTATGAACACAAGAATGGCGCCCAAGCTGCCAATGGCGAATATAATCGCCAAAATGGAAATAAGAAATGAACTACTCAAGGCATTATTTTGCGTGCTAATTATTTTTATTATCATTAATTCCTAGCTATCTTGCCTTACGCAGGATAAATTGAGACTTACCTGGGCAACTGAATTGATTTTTCCGGAAAATAAAATTTCAGGAACTGACTGCCCACCCTGAACAACAAATTTTTTTTGGACAACCAAATCTTAGGTACTGGCTGCCCAAAGGGTAAGACAAATTTTTCAGATTATGCGTGCCCTGTGTACAGAAACAAAAAAATTAACTTGGCCCCAAGGTGGCACCACCAATAGGCGGATCAGCATGAAAAACAATCCCAAGCGAGACCTTGAGGCAAGATACCCACATACCCAATTTAGAAAAAATTCATTCAGTTTTCAAAAACTTATTGTCCACAAACCAAATTTTAACTTGGCCCCCAGATGGTGCCACCTACAAGCAAATCGGCGTTAGATTTTTCAGATTAGGTGTGCCCTGTGTACGGAAACAAAATTTTAACATGGCCCCAAGGTGGTGACACCTATAGGTGGATCAGCATGAAATACATAATCCCAAGCGAGATCTCGAGGCAAGGTACCCACATACTGAATTTGAAAAGAATCCGTTCAGTTTTTCAAAAGTTATTGTCCAGAAACAAAATTTTAACTTGGCCCCCAGAGAGCACTACCTATATACAGATCGGCGTGAAAAACAATCCCAAGCGAGATCTCGAGGCAAGGTACCCACATAACAAATTTGAAAAGTATCCGTTCAGTTTTTCAGAAGATATTGTCAGGAAATAAAATTTTAACTTGGCCCCCACGTGGCGCTACCTATTGGCGGATTGGAGTGAAAAACAATCCCAAGCGAGATCTTTAGGCGAGGTACCCACATACCAAACTTAAAGAGAATCCTTTCAGTTTTTTCAGGAGTCAGACAGACGGATGGACCCAATACTATAGCCCCCCTTTAGCCCTTCGGGCATCAGCGGAAGAAAATTTGACACACAGGTACTGACATACCTTAACTGCGATAAAGTTCAGACCACTTTCAGTGGCCAAGGCTTTAGCAATCATAGTTTTGGAGCAACCAGGTGGGCCATACATTAGCACCCCTCTGGGTGGACGAATGCCCATTCTGATGAAGGCATCTGGGTGTTTGAGGGGCCACTCTACTGCCTGTTTCAGCTTCAACTTGACCTCAGACTGTCCTCCTATATCTGACCAGTTCACCTGGAAGATAAAACATCGAAATGGTGAACGATTTCAATGAACATTCAACAGCTTCAAGTACAACAGTTCTCATTAAAGGGGAACCCAAATGGTCTGGGTTTACTTTTAGTAGTATAAAGAGCTCATGATTGGGATGCTGCTTCCCAGATGTAGATACACCAAACAGTTGTTGAGATATTGAAGTTTGAAGTGTAAATCGGATATTCAGAGATTTCATGCACACTTCTAATTAGATTTACGAACAGAGTTACCATAGCAACAGGATACCAATGGCTTATTTTGGAAAATGCGTGGGTTATGAAATTTTAATTATTGAATATACAATAACAAACGTCTATGCGATTATTATTCATTGAACATGAGATTGATCTAATCAAAACCCCTCGGCTTTCCCCAAGTGATTGTGACCCATGTGTAGTGTGAATTGGGGAAGAGATAGTTCTATGTGGGATGATCAAGATATACCGGTAGTACATTCAGGCATATAGGACAGAAATAGAAAATTATATATCTGTAAAGGGGCATAACTCTGTAGAATATGGGTCGAAGGGAGCCACTTTCGATAGGCGTCTGACTTAGCACTCTGTAAAATAAGAACCGAGACGAATAAGCTGTACCGAACATGGATCTGCAGATTTAACTTGTACATTCTGCTACAGATAACAAAATTGGAGATTATTACATCCGAAAGGGGCATAACTCCATAAGCCGAGGCTATTTATCCTTTGTTGGCTTGTAGAATACAACAAAATAAATAAGTTTCCAAAATATAGTAGCTATACCGAACACAGTTCTGCAGATATAGTTGGTTACATTCAGGCATATAGGACAGAAATAGAAATTAATGTATCTGTAAAGAGGCATAACTCTGTAAAGTATGGGCCGAGGGGAGCCACTTTTGATAGGCATCTGACTTAGCACTACTGTAAAATAAGAACCGAGACGAATAAGCTGTACCGAACACGGATCTGCAGATATAACTTGTACATTCAACTACAGATAACAAAATCGGAGATTATTACATCCGAAAGGGGCATATAAGCCGAGGCGAGTAATCCTTTGTTGGCTTGTAGAATACAACAATATAAATAAGTTTCCAAAATATAATACCGAACATAGTTTTGCAGATATTGTTGGTTACACAGGCATATAGGACAGAAATAGAAATTAATATATCTGTATAGGGGCAGAACTCTGTAAAATATGGGCCGAGGGAAGCCACTTTCAATAGGCATCTGACTTAGCACTAGATAAATAAGTGTTGAAAATCTGGGGGTTGTATCTCAAGCGGTTTTGCCTAAAATGCGTTAACGGATGGACGGACGGACGTACATGGCAACGACAATACCCCGAGGCCAAAATGGCCGAGGGGTAAAAATCACTAACTACATTTGTATTTAAATTCCTGGAATAAAACAGTTGGTCCCCGGTTGCTATAGTAACCATATTTCTGGAACTATTGGTAACACAAGTAGCAAAAGTGGCATCAAATAAGCTGTAAACAATGTTAATTGAAGGCTATCAGAATCCTACGTATTTTAGAAAAGAAAATATCTCATTATTTGTCAATCTAATTATCTCTATTGGCATATACCAAATGTGTTCCAGACCCAAAAATATTTGAAGTACAATATCTCAGAAACCAGTAGGAATGTTTTCATGAAATAAATTTTAAAATTTTCAGAAAAAAAATCTAGCAACAACATATTTCTCCCCCAGAAGTTCTGATTTTCCATTTGGGTTCCCCTTCAAAAGCATTCAATGTTAAATGTGTGATTTGTCGATGTCATCCTGAGACTAGAAATGTTCAGATCAGATACTATCGACCATAGATGAGAAAATGCATGTTGTTTATTATATGTATTTGTAAAACAATGATAGGATTTATGTCCATGCCTAGAACGGAAATTGTGAGGGTACAATGTGCATGCATGTGAAATCAAATCAAGCATGTTTGATGTAACTGGCAGCACATGTGAACACAAATAAATTTAGCTTGAGTTTTAGTCAGGATATTGCTGTCGGTGGGTGATAAGACCCAGAGGAGAGAGCTTGAAAGGAAATACTAGTGACAAGGATGAATTGAGGGATGAAAAATGTACATAATTTTATCACAGTACTCCAACAAGACTTTGTAATTGATGTCGATTCTAGCCATGGGAACGTACTCTAACCACTACACTGTCAGGACCCATAATAAAAACATTGGTGGTTTCAATATCTTTATTGTTTAGTATGATCTATGTAAATACGTGGTCACTGATACGGAATAAATGCCCAGTGGTACGTCCAGGGCTTAACTGAAAATGATTGGGGAAGCCAGATGGGGGTGGGACAGGGACTTTGTGGCGTGAGTGAGTGAGTGAATAGGATTTAACATCGCTTTCAACTATATTTCAGTCATATCACGATGTTGGGTCTTATACCTTTTCACACCCGGGAACCACACAGGTGGGGTCCTATTCCTTTTCACACCCGGGAACCCTACAGGTGCCGCAGTTAGTCGCCTCTTACGACAAGCTCTCTGAGGAGCTGAGGCTTATTCTTACCATGACCTGTGGTGTGCACAACAACATCACAGGTCAATCCCCGGAAGCCCCACGGGGTGGGGCTTTGTGCACTTCTGCATCAAAGGGGGGATGCAGGGGTCCTCCCCCTGAAAATTTGGAATTTTAGATGTGATTTGATGCACTTTGGTGCTTCTGAGAAGCTTGAAACACCAAAATAAAACAAAGTCACAAGAGCTAAACGAAAACGCAAATCAGCGTTTTTTAAATGAAATTTCCCCCACGTTGCTTTGAAAATAATTTGCCGATAATACCCGTATATGTGAAAGATCAATACTTAGAACTTCCGAAGACATGGATAGGATTTTTGGAATTTCAGATGATTCTTTAAACACATCTGACCCATATCAATACACTAGTTTCAGTCACAATTCAGTCCACCCCAACCCCGCCAGTTTCATAATGGGGGGGGACCTCATTTGCCGTGCCTGTTAATGGGTTAAGAAACACTGGATTCCCCATAAAATTTCAAGTAAGCAAGCTGTGGCCAATGATATCTTGTTTTACCTTAGGAACATCTAACTGCACCTCCCTCATAGCACTGGGCTGGACCACAGTGAGGCTGTGCTGTATGTCAGTGATTGTTATCACAACAGCAGAGCCCGAGTTAACACTGGATGTGGCTCTCTTAACAGCATGAAGAGTGGCTAGACAGAGTAAAATAACACATTCATATATACAACCAACATGACCAAAGGCTCATCATACCTAAAAAGTGTAATGGTAGTGAGGTACTTTTGCAAGTTTACATTATATTCAAAATAGTCTTCTAAATTATAGGATTATACCTCGCTTCTTGTTTTACGACTTTAATTATAACAATTTCAAAGTAATTAATGTTCTTGCAGTACACAGTGCCACAAGCATGTGAAAAGAGAAAGTCTTATCCTATTCCCGCCATGTTACATATCTAGAATTTGGAACAAGTAGTCTCAAAACCCCCAAAACTAATGCCTAGCAAGGTTCTGTTAAAATGCCATAAAACTAGAACTTCTATAGTTGTTACAAATATGTGTGGTAATAGTTTTGTGGGTTATTGTTTTATTTTGGGTATATGAGAAGTCAAAACTTATACCACCAGAAAACGAGAGCCAGAACGTCATCGCTTGCCTCCCGTTGTTTTTGGAACGTCATGACGTTATAGTGGCCCTCGTTCATTCATCCGACGTAGCATGACGTCACATTTAAATAAAACTTGAATGAAGGAGACCACTATAACGTCATACAAACCAAGAGAGACAAGCGATGCAAGTTTTCAAGACGGATTTATAACAGGATAACTTAAATATTGTTATTAGTACAATTTTGCTAAATATATTTGCCCAAAAAACGTATAAAAGTTATGTCACGTAAGACAAGATGTATATAAGCAACATTTTAGATAAAATTAAAAGCTTTGCAGTTCACCTTTAAACTGCTTCCATCATCATGGTCATTCTCTATTTTCTGGTTAGATAGGTCTTTGTGGGTCTACATTATAATATAGGACTAACCTTCTTTACAGACTGCGGCCAAATCTGCTCCGACAAAGCCGTGAGCATTCTCACATACAACACTGATGTCCTTCTCAGACAGGTCATTAGGTACATTCTTCAACAATTTAGATAATATCTGAAAATAGAACCAATCAAATCTACATGTAGCAGAAATTTAAATATTTTCTACAAGTATGTTGTGAATATTCTCATGGCATCAGATGTTTTTCACCTCCTAATGTCAGAAATACCCTCTGATTGCACTGTGGTTAAACCCATGGCATGCAGGTCTTCTGCATATGGCTCTTGGCCAATCAACATAGTTCGTGAAATAAATGGAGTGGAGTTGGCTCATGCTGTCATGGCTAAAGAAGACGCTGCCCTCTGTGCTCATCTAATTTATTCATTTTTCTGTAAAATATACTGGATGAATCACCATCTCTCTCATATGCAAATACATTTCTTCCTGTGGCGATCAAAACTGATGAAGACTGAATGCCCAAATTTTGACCCAGTGCAGTCAGAGAGGTTTAAACTGACACTTCCAGAAGGATTTTGGCAATGATTTTCATCAAATATGGGGAAGTACAAGTACAGTGTAAACACGCTATTAAGTGTCTCAATATAGTGCTGATTCTGTTATAGAGAGATTCAATTGTATTACACATGGTCAAATGTTAAACTGCACAATGACAGTACTTTTCGTCAGTCATCATATGCTGGATTTCTAAATTTATCATTTAGAATTGATGACTCTCAAAGATCTTTTGACAAAATGGATATTTCTGAAATTTAAATTCTCTTAAGGATTACATGTATATATGTTGTAGTGTTGTGTAACACCTCTGTATAATACTGTATGTTCTGACTAAACAATATGAATTAACTTAGTAGCAAGGCTCCCCATGAGGCTCCCGGGGATTGACCTGGGATGTCATTGTGCACAGCTCAGGTCAAGGTAAGAATAGGCCTCAGCTCCTCAGACAGCTTGTCATAAGAGGCGACTAACTGGGGCACCCGTGGGTTTCCCAGGTGTTAAAAGGAATAGGACCCTGCCCATGTGGTTTCCGGGTGTGAGAAGGAATAGGAAACAATGACTGAAATAGTGTTCAAAGCGACGATAAATCATATTCACTCACTCACTCTGAGTAGCAAGGCTACATAATAGCTCGCCTGACCTGATCCCTATCAGATTGGTAACATGAGATTGATCTAATCCAAACCCCTCGGCTTTCCCCAAGTGATTGAGACCCATGTGTAGTGTGAATTGGGGAAGAGATAGTTCATGTGGGATGATCAAGATATACTGGTACTTAGTTACATTCAGGCATATAGGACAGAAATAGAAAAATTATATATCTGTAAAGGGGCATAACTCTGTAAAATATGGGTCGAGGGGAGCCACTTTCGATAGGCGTCTGACTTAGCACTCTGTAAAATAAGAACCGAGACAAATAAACTGTACCGAACACAGATCTACAGATATAGCTTGTACATTCAGCTACAGATAACAAAATCGAAGATTATTACATCCGAAAGGGGCATAACTCCATAAGCCGAGGTGAGTAATCCTTTGTTGGCTTGTAGAATACAACAATATAAGTAAGTTTCCAAAATATAGTAGCTATACCGAACACAGTTTCGCAGATATAGTTCGTTACATTCAGGCATATAGGACAGAAATAGAAATTAATATATCAGTAAAGGGACATAACTCTGTAAAGTATGGGCCGAGGGGAGCCACTTTTGATAGGCATCTGACTTGGCACTACTGTAAAATAAGAACTGAGACAAATAAGCTGTACCGAACACGGATCTGCAGATATAACTTGTACATTCAACTACAGATAACAAAATCGAAGATTATTACATCCGAAAGGGGCATAACTCCATAAGCCGAGGCGAGTATTCCTTTGTTGGCTTTTAGAATACAACAATATAAATAAGTGTCCAAAATATAGTAGCTATACCGAAAACATTTCTGCAGATATAGCTGGTTACATTCAGGCATATAAGACAGAAATAGAAATTAATATATCTGTAAAGGGGCAGAACTCTGTAAAATATGGGCCGAGGGGAGCCACTTTCGATAGGCGTCTGGTTTAGCACTAGATAAATAAGTGTTGAAAATTTGGTGGGTGTGTCTCAAGCGCTTTTGCCTAAAATGCGGTAACGGATGGACGTACATGGCGACGACAATACCCCGAGGCCAAAATGGCCGAGGGGTAAAAACCATGAAAACTGTCCAACTACATTTTGTCATGGTCAAACCACAGGGTTTCAACCCTTCTTGAAAAATATTTTTCCAGGACTTTCAAGGGCCTAAATCAACTATTTTTCCATTACATCCAAGCACCTTTCAAGCATTACATACACAGAAATTTCTTGCATTCTAAATACTTGAATATCATACAATAACGTAACCCATAATAACATAAGAAGCGATTTTTTTGATCACGGATAAAATTCAAGGAGTTTCCTGGACCGACAAAAAGACAGACAAAATTCTGGAATTTCAAGTACTTTCAATGCCTGGAAATATAAAAATTGTATGAGTTTAAAGGTATTCAAGCACGCATGGGAACTCTGAACCAACAAATGGAACAAGTATAACACAATATATTAGATATTTCAGGCTAATCATGTAAGTAAGACCTAACTAATAAGCACGGGAGCAACAATTCTAAAACATCTTCTCTGGCCATGCTGTACAACACCTAGTGGTATCTCATTGTCGCCAGTTGACAGCGATGCCCTATACCAGCTCTCTGGTAGACAGTGTCAGATACAAGGTCCCCCGGATGGGTATTTTGGCAGTCGTGATTCTAGGTGTCCAATCACATTTGCTATGTGTGACATGTGGCTAAATATTGAATTATTTATTTGGACACAATCATGCAAGCTCTCTCTGCGTCTTCGCATTATCCTATATTTGCATCGAACGTTTATGCCATATTAAGATAATGACCTTTGATTGGTCATATCAGTAGGTCACGCAGTTCGAGATGCATGACATATACTCATGAACAATAATCAAAATACACACTCAATGTGGCATTTCAGTGAGTGCGGTATTTCAGCCAGAGGCACAGTAGTTAGCCGGGAATTAACTCCAAAGATACAGGCCTTAATACAAAATATTGCACATCACCAATTCTGTAATGCCAGAGTTACAACATAAGCCTGAATAAGCTCTCCCTAAAAATTACCCTCCCTCCTTACATCTCTCCGGTCACTGGCTGTAGGAACTCCTATTTCTATCTCTCGGTCAAAACGGCCAGGTCGTCTCAAGGCTGGGTCTAAAGAGTCTGGGCGATTGGTGGCTGCCAGGACCAGAGTGAACGAACCACTTCTGCTCTGTAAATAACAATCATCTGTTGTTGTCATGGAGGAAGATTGAAACCGTGGCCATGAAATCAACTGAATTTGATATGTACATGTAATAACATAACAGTAATTTCTTTGTTTCGGGATTACACTAAGTATAGATTCTAGTGCTGAAAATTGGTCGAGTCCCATGCAATTCGGTGACCACAAGTGTAAAACACCCAACAGCCAGCACTATGTGTCGGCGATGTAAACTACTCGACCAACGGGCCAACTACATAAATTGGAGGTAGCAGACCGGTAGTCTTGAAAGCTAACCTACAGTACCCCTGAGGCCACTTTAATGCCAAAGCTGAAAACAAGAAGATTTTGTCATTCAGACAGTGATTGTATAACCTTATTTTTGTTATTTTGGGATTACACTATCTTAGATTAAAAAAAATGTCTTCATGTAATATTTCTGTTAGTCTGCATGTTCATGTATTTTTGTTAGTGTTCATGGATTACCATTAGTGTTCCTGCTTTTCTTTTAGTGTTCTGATGGTGCATGCATTTCTGTTCATGCATTTCTGTTAGTGTTCATGCATTTCTGTTCATGTTTATCCATTTCTATTAGTGTTCTGTTGGTGTGCATGCATTTCTGTTCATGTTCACGCATTGCTATTAGTGTTCATGCATTTCTGTTAGCATTCATGCATTTCTGTTAGTGATCTGATGGTGTTCAGGCATTTCTGTTAGTGTGCCTGCATTTCTGTTTCTGTTCCATGTTCATGCACTTCTGTTTCTGTTCATGTTCATGCATTCTGTTTCTGTTCATGCACTTCTGTTAGTGTTCATGCATTTCTGTTAGTGTTCTGTTAGTGGTCATGCATTTCTGTTAGCGTTCATGTATTTTTGTTAGTGTGCATGCATTTCTGTTAGTGTTCATGCATTTCTGTTAGTGTTCATGCATTTCTGTTGGTGTCCATGCATATCTGTTCGTGTACATGCATTTCTGTTAGTGGTCATGCATTTCTATTAGTGTTCATGCATTTCGTTCAGTGTTCTGTTGGTGTACATACATTTCTGTTCATTTTCATGCATTTCTGTTAGTGTGCATGCATTTCTTTTCATGTTCATGCATTTCTGTTCATGCATTTCTATTCGTGTTCATGCATTTCTATTAGTGTACTGTTGGTGTGCATGCATTTCTGTTCATGTTCATGCTTTTCTGTTGGTGTTCATGCATTTCTGTTAGTGTTCATGCATTTCTATCTGTGTACATGCATTTCTGTTCATGTTCATGCATTTCTGTTAGTGTTCATGCATTTCTGCTAGTGTTCATGCATTTGTGCTAGCGTTCCTGCGTTTCTGTTCATATTCTGTTGGTGTGTATGTATTTCTGTTCATGTATTTCTATTAGTGTTCATGCATTTTTGTTAGTGTTCATGCATTTTCTGTTAGTGTTCATGCATTTCTGTTAGTGTTCTGTTAGTGTTCATGCATTTCTGTTAGTGTTCTGTTAGCGTTCATGCATTTATGTTAGTGTGCATGAATTTCCAGTATTGTTCAGGCATTTCTGTTTCTGTTAATGTTCATGCATTTCTGTTAGTATTTATGCATTTCTGTTAATAGTGTTCATGCATTTCTGTTAGTGTTCATGCATTTCTGTTAGTGTTCATGCATTTCTGTTACTGTTTATCAATTTCTTTTTAGCGTTCATCAATTTCGGTTCGTGTTCTGTTAGCGTTATGGCCTTTCTGTTAGTGTGCATGCATTTCTGTTAGCAGGGTGCGAAATACCCTTTGCCCGGTTGCCCAGGGCAAGCTAAATTTCCTTTGGGCAACCAAATTCTGTCCAAATTGCAATGCATTTGCATGTGATGGTTGCCCCTGCTTGCCGATGGGCAACTAAAATTTGTTTGTCTATTTCATACCCTGGTTAGTGTTCAGCCATTTATGTTAGTGTCCATGCATTCTGTTGGTGTTCATGCATTTCTGTTAGTGTTCTGTTAGTGTTCACGAATTTCAGTTAGTGTACATGCATTTCTGTTAGTGTTCCTGTTTTTCTGTTAGTGTACATGCATTTCTGTTTCTGTTCTGTTAGTGTTCATGCATCTGTTAGTGTTCATGCATTTCTGTTAGTGTCCATGCATTTCTGTTAGTGTACATGCATTTCTGTTAGTGTACATGCATTTCTGTTAGTGTTCATGCATTTCTGTTAGTGTACATGCATTTCTGTTAGTCTTCAAGCATTTCTGTTAGTGTACATGCATTTCTGTTACTGTTCTGTTAGTGTGCATGCATTTCTGTTAGTGTTCATGCATTTCTGTTAGTGTTCGAGCATTTATGTTAGTGTCCATACATTTCTGTTAGTGTACATCAATTTTTGTTAGTGTACATGCATTTCTGTTTGTGTACATGCATTTTTGTTAGTGTTCTGTTCGTATTCATGCATTTCTGTTAGTGTTCAGGCATTTATGTTAGTGTCCATGCATTATATTAGTGTCCATGCAGTAAGGTTGTAACCACCCGCCTCTCTATCAAATTATAAGCTCTGTCACATTGTAGAGTACTTACATTATCAACTCCATCCATGAGAGTGAGTAAGGTTGTAACCACCCGCCTCTCTATCTCATTATGAGCACTGTCACATTGTAGAGTACTTACATTATCAACTCCATCCATGAGAGCGAGTAGGGTTGTAACCACCCTCCTCTCTATCTCATTATGAGCAGTCACATTGTACAGTACTTACATTATCAACTCCATCCATGAGAGTGAGTAAGGTTGTAACCACCCGCCTCTCTATCTCATTATGAGCACTGTCACATTGTAGAGTACTTACATTATCAACTCCATCCATGAGAGTGAGTAAGGTTGTAACCACCCTCCTCTCTATCTCATTATGAGCAGTCACATTGTAGAGTACTTACATTATCAACTCCATCCATGAGAGTGAGTAAGGTTGTAACCACCCTCCTCTCTATCTCATTATGAGCACTGTCACATTGTAGAGTACTTACATTATCAACTCCATCCATGAGAGTGAGTAAGGTTGTAACCACCCTCCTCTCTATCAACTCCATTAGAGCTCTGTCACACTGTAGAGTACTTACATTATCAACTCCATCCATGAAAGTGAGTAAGGTTGTAACCACCCGCCTCTCTATCAAATTAAGCTCTGTCACACTGTAGAGTACTTACATTATCAACTCCATCCATGAGAGTGAGTAAGGTTGTAACCACCCTCCTCTCTATCTCATTATGAGCACTGTCACATTGTAGAGTACTTACATTATCAACTCCATCCATGAGAGTGAGTAAGGTTGTAACCACCCTCCTCTCTATCTCATTATGAGCACTGTCACATTGTAGAGTACTTACATTATCAACTCCATCCATGAGAGTGAGTAAGGTTGTAACCACCCGCCTCTCTATCTCATTATGAGCACTGTCACATTGTAGAGTACTTACATTATCAACTCCATCCATGAGAGCGAGTAAGGTTGTAACCACCCTCCTCTCTATCTCATTATGAGCACTGTCACATTGTAGAGTACTTACATTATCAACTCCATCCATGAGAGTGAGTAAGGTTGTAACCACCCCCTCTCTATCTCATTATGAGCAGTCACATTGTAGAGTACTTACATTATCAACTCCATCCATGAGAGTGAGTAAGGTTGTAACCACCCGCCTCTCTATCTCATTATGAGCACTGTCACATTGTAGAGTACTTACATTATCAACTCCATCCATGAGAGTGAGTAAGGTAAGGTTGTAACCACCCTCCTCTCTATCTCATTATGAGCAGTCACATTGTAGAGTACTTACATTATCAACTCCATCCATGAGAGTGAGTAAGGTTGTAACCACCCGCCTCTCTATCTCATTATGAGCACTGTCACATTGTAGAGTACTTACATTATCAACTCCATCCATGAGAGTGAGTAAGGTTGTAACCACCCTCCTCTCTATCTCATTATGAGCACTGTCACATTGTAGAGTACTTACATTATCAACTCCATCCATGAGAGTGAGTAAGGTTGTAACCACCCGCCTCTCTATCAAATTAAGCTCTGTCACACTGTAGAGTACTTACATTATCAACTCCATCCATGAAAGTGAGTAAGGTTGTAACCACCCGCCTCTCTATCAAATTAAGCTCTGTCACACTGTAGAGTACTTACATTATCAACTCCATCCATGAGAGTGAGTAAGGTTGTAACCACCCTCCTCTCTATCTCATTATGAGCACTGTCACATTGTAGAGTACTTACATTATCAACTCCATCCATGAGAGTGAGTAAGGTTGTAACCACCCGCCTCTCTATCTCATTATGAGCACTGTCACATTGTAGAGTACTTACATTATCAACTCCATCCATGAGAGTGAGTAAGGTTGTAACCACCCTCCTCTCTATCTCATTATGAGCAGTCACATTGTAGAGTACTTACATTATCAACTCCATCCATGAGAGTGAGTAAGTTTGTAACCACCCTCCTCTCTATCTCATTATGAGCACTGTCACATTGTACAGTACTTACATTATCAACTCCATCCATGAGAGTGAGTAAGGTTGTAACCACCCTCCTCTCTATCTCATTATGAGCACTGTCACGTTTAGGACATAATGAATCCACTTCATCTATAATGATCAGACTTGGAGACCTGGAGAATTAAATGAAGTTTTGGTTAGGTCACTCTCTAGAGATATCATCTTCACAGACAAGTCAACATCTCCATTCACACTTTGAATAAGCCTTGATACATCAGCCCACCGGCTCTGTTCAAAACAATTTATAAATAGAGATGAAAAAGCATTGAAATCTGCCGAACGAGTGGGTTATTGATTAGCAGTCCTTTGTGTCTGGCCACCCCTACTGCCATACAGGAGGAATCATGTAACTTACTACTGAGAGAATACGTCACTCCACAAACAGTCGTTGAGTATGCTCTGATTGGCTCATCTCAAAGTGAGAAAGGAGAATTCGACTTGTGTATGAAGATTTAGATAATATATGGAAAATTTCTAAAATTGTTTGACTTAGTAGGGCGACCTGTGGCATCATTTACTCGACTGTCAAGTGAACTTGGAGGTACAGCTGAACTTGCCTTCTCACTCTTGTATATTCAACACACCAGTATACAAGAACAATCTTGCCTCATGTGTAATTTTGTGTAAGTTGCACTAAATCAACCGAACATTGGACATAATCTTCACTGATTTTCTTGAAATTTGGCATGATGGTTGGACTATATGAAAACCAAATTACACATATCTAGGTCAACAACTTTCAAAAATACAGATCATTGAAATTTGACCTGCTGTCCATCATCACCTGACATTTTCAACTGGTCAGATCTCCATAACTATGTATGGCACATACTAGAAACGTGAGTATGGCATCATTTGAAAGCTCTTTTAACTACAATCATACATTGCTTATGAACAAATGCCAAAACTCTCTCCACGGAAGAGTTGCCAATATTTTTTACCTTGACCTCTGAAAATATATAGTTCTCAAAGTCACAAAATGTAGGTCACATGTAACCTACTATGCAAACAATTTTCACAAAAATGGAGTGAGCACCCCATGGGTTTTCGTGTAAGAGCTCAATAAACTTGAAATTTGTTTAATCTGATGAGATTGGGTCAGATATGCGAGAAGTATACTCTGTGGATATGTGAGAAGTATACTCTGTGGATATGTGAGAAGTATACTCTGTGGATATGTGAGAAGTATACTCTGTGGCTAATCTATCATCCCTGCCATCAAATTCAGCAAATTTCAAACTCAATGAACTTTCATGTGAGAACCCATGGGGTGCTAATAACAAAACTCTAAAAAAACTAGTTGCTTGCATATCAGACTACCTGTGACCCAAATTTGGTGAGTTTGGATAACTATTTATTTTCAGAGGTCAAGGTTGAGACTGTTGAAAACACTTTAGAGACACATTTTTTTCAAAATTGTTGCATTAGCAAAATATGTTGGTAGTTAAGAGATTTCAGGCAATGCAAGAATCACTTTTCTACGTGTCATAATTACAGAGATAATGACTGTTTGAAAACAGAAGATGGTGAACATTATTATATGTGTAATTTGGGATCCAAAGTTTTTTTATATATATCCCAATGACCATGCCAAATTTCAAAAAAAAGAGTTAATGTTCTATGTTCAGTTGATTTCATTCTCAGACAAAGAGCACTTCATGAAACAGTAGTTAAATCATGTTCTCACCTCTCCTGTGCAGTCTTAAACAGACTTCCTAACTTTGCCTCTGTTTCCCCATAAAACCTGTAAATAGAATACATTTGAGATCAGTGCTTCATCCACACACCCTATATCTGATCGTAGCAAGCCAGTGTGATGGTAGTCAGCTGTTGTATAAATTTTCGCACGACAAAGGAGGTGGTTTTAGAAATTGGGATTTATTTCACATTTCTTCTCACATGTCTGAGGTTCTGAAACTAAATTCCCTGGAAAAATAGCATCGTTTCCCATTTTCATATGAAATAGACTTACCGGAATGATGATGGTCATTTCAACATTGTCCATAACCTCATCAAAAATGTAAATAGAATCCCAAATTCTAACATCACCCCATCTGAAAATATGTACACCAGCTGTCCACCATCATACCAGCTTGATAAGGTGTAGCTTCTCCATAATTGGCAAGTAATATTCCAAAGAGGAAATGTTTGATCTCAAAATTTTTGAAAGATACATGTATATCTTTGTATTAATGTCATCTTTATTTTCCCCCACTTTAGTCCTAGACTCCTACGAAGTTGGATGCTGTAGGATTGTAAACAATCTGTATAAACTCAAGACTTAATAACCGCTCCTCTATCTGACAGGTCACTAATTAATTTAGCGACATGTCCGACAGAGGAGCAGTTTATTAAGTCTGAGTTTTAATCAGATTGGATTGTAAGTACATGTAATATATTTTGGAAAATGAACCATGGACTCTTGACATCACGATTATCCTGTAACAAAACTAAGAAACATTGACAATGGATTTTACCAAGGGAGATTATGTTTCTCCAGTTAGAATTAGCTCCCTTTGAATACACAGAGCTAACATAATTCTAGCAACATAAACTGTCAACAACAATATTCAAAGAGGCAGGGTTCCAGCAGTGTAGGTTACTGAAAATGAGTATACAAATGTATATCCTGTAAGCAGTACTCAGTCTGACGGAACCTTGCCTTACTTGCTCCATATCTCTGGTCCACTGATGGTGGTAATGTGAGCCTCGATTTCATTGGCCACCGCTTTAGCCAGCAGAGTTTTCCCTGTGCCAGACGGTCCAAATAATAAGATGCCTTTGGGTTGGGGCAAGCCTGTCAGCAATAGAACACAGAACATCAGCAAAATACTGACAAAATCAAAATGCTTCACACATTGCAGTCATAGTTATGTTATCACTAATGATATATTGTACCGAGGGGTACTTTTAGATTTGCACCTGATAAGGAATGTTACAATTTTGACAATACAGGGATCCTGTCTGTTCTGTTCGTAGAATCTGTGAGAGCTATTGATCAATCCCCTGGCTGTTATTTAATCAGCCCACACAATTCACCTCAGCAATCAGCAATTGCCGAGGTAAATGCCGTGGCATAATCAGTTCACCTCAGCAATATTTAACATGATGTTAAATAGGAATTATTTTAATATGACATTATTTTTGCCGAGGTGACCTTTCTGAATTGTGTGGGCTGTTATTTTGTGGGAGTGATGCGAGAGTGATCACTATCTAGTATCATTCTCCATTACATTGGCAGTTTTGAAAAAAGTGATAAAAAGCTCTCCTGGAGAAGAAGCCAGGAGACTGAGGCGACTGTTAATTGTTTTTTCTCGTAACCATGCTTGTAAATATACACATGCTGAGTGCGTTAATTATTAATTATTAACTTACAAACCAATTGTATACAAATATGAAGAAAATGATCAAGTTTTACAATTACTTATGAAAATGTAAATCCCTCATGGATTTTAATTATTTGCCCTCAAAATATAGATGAGGGCTGGTTATGAGAAACGAACCATTAATTATCAGTGGCCTGATGGAGAGCTAGAGTGATCACTCTCCTAAATAGTAAGAGACTGGGATCCACTTATTGTACTCACGAAGTATGTAAACAAGTTAACTGTTTAACAGGTACAATGTAACAAGGAATCTTCTTTAGAACTGACTATGTCTGTGATTGTAACAGTGGATGTTACGCGGAGAAATAATTCAACGGGGTAAATGCTGTAATAATTCAAACAGAGAGGCAGTGCATTGTCTAACTCAAAACATTAATTAGAACAAAAAATTGATTAAATGATACAAAAAAATGATCTAACATTATGGTAAAATGTTGGGGGTGATGGAAATGTAATTTATCAGGATGACTGAACTCAGTATTACAGTATTTACAGTACTGTGGTAATCGCTCTAATAATTCAGTATCCAGTATCAAAATGCAATCCCCCCCACACTTCTATCTGGGGAATCCAATCGGCTGTTATACTAAATATTTAAAATCATTGAAATAACAAAGGAATCATATATTACATGCATTTTGCACCATTTTTTCAACTTACCATATGATCTAAAAAGATCAGGAGATTTTAAGGGAAGTTCTATCATTTCCTTAATGGCATCAATCTGACGAGACAATCCGCCGACGTCACTAAAATTAATATGTCCACCACTGGCATCTCTTGTATCATTTGTTGAGATATTTTGCTCTTCAAAACTTCTGAATACAGTCGTTTCGACAACTTTAAAGAAGGCCTTGTCACACAGTGACCTTGGTTTAGGTGTAGCAGGTGTCCTGAAATTTGTCCTGTCCAAAACTTCTACATTACACCTGGGTGGAGTTGATGATGGTGGCAAATGGTCTAGGCCTTCATCCTTGTTGAGACTATCAGTTTTATGAGGTGTTAATTTCATATTTTCTACATCTGTCGATAGCTTATCAACAGGAGTGTCAGACAATTGACTGACAGGAGAATCTTCTTGGGCTGATTCACACATTCTGTCTTTTTTTATCTCTTCAACCAGAGAGCGACAGTTTGAATGTTTTACGTCAAACGATACTCTCTCACCACTAACCGGGATAATTTCCTCTATAAGCATTTCCACAGTTTGTCCGTAGTACATTAAGGAGATAGGACTGCCCACAGCAAAAATCTGTCCATCTGTAAATACAAAAGTTGAACCTTGAATAATGAGAACTGTTTTGTATTTTTATTTCAGAAAAACGAATATAGAACTTGTTGTCCCAGATATAAAGGGGGGGGGGGGAGATTATATTTCAGGCAAAAGAAAGAAACTGGATATATTCCTTATAATACGGGAGGATACATTCAAAATTAAATGGCTATATTTATCCAAAAGATTATTGGTCATGTTGGTGTAGCAAAATATTTTAAATTTGTCACCACAAATCAGCAGATTATGGATTCATCTAGACGGGATGTCTTGCAATGACTGATTCTCGATATAACTAAGTTCATTCTTGGACAAAAGATTTGCCCGGACAGCAGTGGCAGGTGCATTGATACAGGACTCCCGGCCTTTGCAGTTTGTATTTCTCCTCTTTTCCCAAAAATTATCATCGATATTGTTTGCTAGATTCTCAGGGCAAAACAAGGAATTCTGGAAGAATCTGCTGACAAAAACAAAGAATTCAAGAAAAATCTGAAGACAAAAACAATTAATTCTGAAAATATCTGAAGATAAAAACAAGGAATTCTGGAAAACTGTTTGCCAGACTGAAACTGCCTCGTAGACCTTTGAACAAACTGGCAGCAATTTGGACCTAATCAGGACTCCTAGATCACTCTAATTTAACATGGCAGACTCCCTGTAGGCTCCAAGTTTAATAAAACCTGGAGCAATTTCTGACTGGTAATAGTCCATCACAGAGTAGGCTTATAATCACAGCCAAGGAGAGCATGTTTAATTGTCCATTACAGTGTACACTTGTGTAAGTGTCTGTCATATTCAAGATAATGATGGGAATATCAAAATGTAGTAAAGTTTTTCCCCAACACTTCACTCGTATTCTTTCTCAGAGGATTCAAAGGCAACTTTGTACAGAGGGAAAGGAATGTGCACTGCCCCTTTTGATGTCAGAGATGACGTTAACGACGTCATACTCCGAGTATCCTGCACCGTCTGTGGGACGTCATGTTAATTCAGAGAATGGAACAGTTTTGCAACAATTTTGCATTGTGACATGGTTTATCAGTCCATAATAATGTCACAAGTTCTGACATGCTTGTGACATTGTGCTACAGTAACATTAATAACATTGAAATTGTTAAAATAAAGTCATAAAACAAGAAACAGCGTATAAATTCTATAATCTGGAAGATTATCTTGTATATATGATGTAACTAGCAAAAGTACCACAGTTAAACTTTAAACTCACCAAGTTTGAGCTTCAGGAAGGGGAAGAAATCTTCATCTGCAGTGCATGCATACCCACTTCTAGGAGAACAGACCAATAATATTTATAACAAATCCTGTTTTCAATCATTCAAGATCAAATACATATGTAAGACTGAATATTTTAATTTACAATTTCTGCAATAAATCAAAAATTCCTTTTATAACAGCAGTATGAAATTATATTATATTATATATTATATTTTTTAACATAGATCAGCATTTTCTAAATAATACAAAAAGCTAAACCCTACAAGTTATAATGTTAATACACAAACAATTTCTTGAATTCAACAATAACTCACTTCAATGAAATAAACACCTGAGAAGCATCTTTCACAAAGTTGTTAAGAGCTGCCACTGTGATGAGACTTCCCACCGTTACTCTGAGCTGAGATCTCAAGTTGTCAGTTAATCCTATGGAGGTTAGATTCTGTGAAGCACATGGCCACAATACTTTAACATTATCTCCATTTATTACAGCTGGTTGTCCGATGCACAAGCCTAAAAGTCTCATGGTTGATGGGTGAACACTCACAACTTCATCCTTTAGACCACTCTTTATATCTGTACAATATAAAGTTAAACTCTAATCAGGGCAGCCAGCTAAAATGAAATGCAGGACATTTACCATTCACAATTGTTAGTGCACATGCAGGTCTGCTTGATTGTTTCTCCATATTGACCTTCATGACCTCAGGCAATACAGGTTCAATGGCAACCAAAACTCACGGAGTATTGCATTGGACTAGAAACATTTTGAAGTCTGACCGGTTTCGATCCTAATTGAATCTCATCAGAGGCTGCAGGAGTTGGGATTGATTGGGACATACATGTAATACTGAAGACAGCTGTTGGCCAGTAATGATCATCACAGTAGTCTGGGTAGCAGGTAGGTCGGCTATGTTGGGTTTATAATATTAACCCCGATTCCCTCCGACTCGAATATTAAGTCACATTCTTCTACACCTTGGGTGGTCCTCTCTGAGAGTATCAATTGGCTGTTCATAAGAGGCAATCATTCAAAATGTATAGGGTTATGGGCTAATGGGGGGAGGAGTTGGTTTAATGTCACACTCCAGGTTATTTCACTCAAATGGTGATAGCCAGTTTGAATGGTGAAGAAAGCCAGAGACCCACTGCCCATGTCGGCAAGTAACTGGCAAACTTTCACACATGCATCAGCGGGGCTTGAACCCATGCTGGTTCAGTGGTGTGAGGCTTAGAGTGATCCCCAGTGAAGCGCCTTAAACCACTTGGCCACCAAGGACCCCTTCAGGGCTCGCTGGGATATCAAGAGAAAATATAAGGCCAGGTGGCATGGAGCCCTAGGAGTAGTGACTACTTCATAGGACTGTGTTATGAAGATACGGAATCCGCAACATTTCGGCATACCATACTGTACAACATTTTGGTAATCGTCATTTTGGCACACAACATTTCAGCATGTGACATTTTGGCATAAAATGGAGGGTTCAACATTTTGACACCTTCTTTTCTTCATACCTGCAATGTACATCGCCGTATACACTCGCTTTGGCTAGAGCTTGTTTACATTCTGTGGGATTTTCTTCCGCCTTCCTCTGTGTTGCCTCATTTACGATGGTAAAGTTGCCTCGTTTATGAGGGTAACATCCGGAATGAGACAAGTTATGTAACCAATGAGGCTACTTCACATAATTGACTGATTACAGATGATTTCAAACAAATGAAATGGCATGAAAACAATTTCTTCTGATCAAAACTCACCATGCCCAGTGTCCTTATTTAACATGTGATTAGGTTATATGGAAGCTCTGGATTTAAGACTTAGGAATCGGGTATCAAATGGTATAGTTTGTGTCCAATGCTGGAGGACCTCATTCTTGCTGTAATTGCTGACAGTGACACACACTGACAATGAGAGTTGTCTGTTTAGGAAGAAACAACACTGGATGGTGAATAGAAACAAATGGTTACACGGGCAAAATCCGCTGTCAATTACATGCGTATTCATGCTCAATAAATATTTCAAAAAAGTTATGTTGATGAATCAGCATTTTGTACATTCCCCATTTAAACTTCGTCACCCATCATTTTTTGAAGATACTTCTGGTTTTGGTTCATACGGTATCACTTTTAGATATATTGTACATGTACCCCGTAGATATTTTTTGAAATTGGCCAACAATCCGAATAACATGAATAACAGATGCAGTCCGTCAAGCTTTACATTATTTGAATTATCTGTAAAGCCCATAAAAAAACAAGACCCCAAGGGGCTTCAATATATGCCCGTATATCTGGAATTACATTGGTCCAAATTTCAAGGTTGTTTAATAGCCTTGATTCTAATTGGTAGCTAGCAATCCAGAGAAAGGTCTACAATTTTGTGCTTCTGAGAATATAACATATATCAGATATCACATCTTATATTGAATGATAAACTAAAATGAGCTCAACTCTTGGTAACTAGTTGACCTTGAAGCAAGAGCCGAGAGCTCACATCACATATCCCACACTGAAATCGACAATATTTAGTCAAACACAAGAAAATAGTGGTTTTCCTGCAAATGGATTTCTCTCAGACGAGAAAATTTTTCCTGAAGGGAGAAGAAAGTGATGAAGTAAACCTTTGTTTTTGAAGTAATATTAAGAGAGGTATGAAGGTCATAAAGGACCCCTCTCCCCATTAAATTAGTAAATGTATGGTTTTTATTTCACAACAGTTTAACTAAATGTAGCTGTTTCAAACACGGCAGGCAACTCCACAGGACAAATGCCATATACACGTAGGGGAGAGAACTCTGAATATTCCAACCTAACACATACAG
This sequence comes from Hanleya hanleyi, assembly GCA_036873755.1. NCBI lineage: Eukaryota > Metazoa > Mollusca > Polyplacophora > Lepidopleurida > Hanleyidae > Hanleya > Hanleya hanleyi. The sequence continues at coordinate 195,409 of JAVTVY010048857.1, forward strand.
TCAGCTAAACTTGATTCAGTTTTGGGGGACTGTGACCTTCACCTTCGACAAATTGATGTATGGCTCCTCTTTGCCATGTGAGTAAGGTATACTCAAAGTTTGGTACCAATCCATACGTTGAAACTAGAGATATCGCATGGACAACAAATGTTAACGGATGAATGGACAGAACCCAACATCGCATTACATGACCACACCTTCGACAGGCATATGAAAATGTGACTTTTAATGATTTTGGGGTCACCGTGACCTTGACCTTTGACCTAAATTTTGGTACACGACACATCGTCTTCCCTCAATGTATCAATGGACACAAAAAAATCATGATTTTTATGAATTTCATGATTTTGGGAGTCACAGTAACCTTGATGTTCGGCCTTGACCTACATTTTGGTACGTGACACATCATGTCCCCCTAATGTATCTACTGACACAAAAAAAAAGTAATTTCAAAGATTTCTTGATTCTTGAGTCACAGTGACCTTGACTATTGACCTTGGCCTAAATTTTGGTACATTACAAACTGTCTCCCCGTAATTTCTCAATGGACACAAAAAAATCATGATTTTTAATAATTTCCTGATTCTGGGGTCACAGTGACCTTCGACCTTGACCTACATTTTCGTATGCGACACTTCATTTCCCCCTATTTGAATCCACTCACAAAAAATTAGAAATTTTTAATGATTTCCTGATTTTTCGGTCACACTGACCTTTGACCTTGACCTACATTTAGTGTGCAACACATCGTTCCCCCCTAGGGCATCCACTCACCAAAAATTAGAACTGTAGATAGAAAACTGTCAACGATCAATGATTTCCTGATTCTGACTGAGGCAACAGTGACCTTTGACCTCAATTTTGGTATGTGACACATCGTCTCCACCTAGTGCATCCACTCACAAAAAATTGCAACTGTGGATAGAAAACGTTCACAGATATAGACGGAACACTTCAGTGATTTCCTGTTTTTTAGGCCAGTGACCTTTGACCTCTAATCTTGACCTTCATTTTGGTACGCGACACATCGTCTCCCCGTAGGGTATCCACTCACTAAGAATTGGAACTGTAGATAGCAAACTGTCCCAGATATAGACCGGACACGGGAACCGGACAGACGGACGGAAACCGCCATCACATAATACGTCCGCCTTTTGGCGGGCGTATAAAAAGTGTTTATCATCTTCTTGTGCAAAAAAGTGATGAACTAAACTGAACTAAAAAATGCTGTTGATACAGCGGACATTTGAGATAAGCTTACGTGTATACATGTGTACGCAAAGCTGTTTTCAATCAAAGATGGACTGTTCAACATTTAAAGAGCCATGGTCCTTTCCCTAGCCATCGGCCCACTGCTAGGCCTTTGGAAAAATGTTATGGAAGTGTTATTTTTGAAGCAATACCCAATAGTACACATCCTTAAGTTCTAATATTTAAAGAAAACGAGGTAAGCTTGTTTCGAGCAAGGATCGGATCGCAAGTTAAAAACGTGTCGAAAGCTCATTTTCAATAAATTGGACGTATTTTAAGCTCTTTTGGAAAGAAATTTGTATAGTAGGCAGTCAAGAACCGGAATAAAAGCCAATTCATTCAATTCCTATATCAATTCCATACAGTTTAACCATAAATATATTTTGGTTCTGACTTGCCTTGATCACTAAAAAATGAAATTAAAAATATTTTATGGGTCGTCTTGTTGCCACAAATGTGTTTTCTATTCAGTGACACGAAGCTATGGATATCTAATAGCTCAACAGGTTAGACACTGGGCTTGAGTCCGCAGATAGGCCATTTTTCATCGTTGTGGGTTCGAGCCCCATTTTTATCATTTATAATGTGATCATTTTTTCCTCCGTTTTATTTCACTTTTGGCACTTCCCCATCTGGAATATTATCAAAAGAAATAGCTTTTAATAGTATGAAGCTTGGAACTAATTATGCAAGATAATTAATTTCATTAGCATTGATCATTGATCGTTCTAAATGTTTTTCACGACGGCTAGTATTGGGGCCAGCTTAATATAAATCACTGCTGTGTGCAGATAGATTACTACACATTTTCTTATATTTTGTGTATGAACCATCAACAGAAGTTCTGAAGTTATATTTTTGCATGCACACTAAAATATCGCCTGTTGGTACCGTCTGTGAGAACTAGACAAGGTCAGGCCAAGCCAGAAATTATTGAGCATCACACCTATACCACACAAACATGGGAACGAAGGAGGACAAATACTCCGACCTATGCAACGATGTAACAAAAGATACAGACTTACATGTACTCAACATTGGGTTGTCCACGAGTGACTACTAGTCAAGTTAGTTACTGTTACCGCACATTTCTGTTTCGGTTTATGCAGATCAGGGAGACAAATGAGTAAAAACTGCTGTAGATATAACCTCTGTAGTATGAATTCGCAACACCTGCTTATTTTCATTCTAGAACACGGTTGTATACCAGAATATTTTGTGTTAATAGCAACGGTATGTCATAAAAAAAATTCCATTCAACAAATAATTTACTTTGGTTGGCCTTAACAAATCCTCTTACCGACCACCAGCTGGGTTGGATGCGTGTTAGTGCGCAGTATGTATGGGCCGCTACCTGGGCAAAGGGACCATGGCTCTTTGCAATTATTATTTTATCGATGGTATTAACCAATTAAGGTTATTTATTTACTGTCAAGATGCTTGCTGATGAAGCATGAATTGCCTCTCCCACATTTGCAACTTTTCCCTCCCTCCATCATCGATACGTTCTGCCAAGTTGAAACAGCTGAGTGGACAGGAGAGGAAATTTATCTATGATGTACATGTATACGCCCATGCAATATTTTTGGGAAATTTTTTTTTTGTTTTTTTGTTTTTGTGTGTTTTTATGTGATACATGCAAGGTCGATAAACAATCTTTTTTTTTGCATACCGGTAAAGCTAATGGCTATATGGCTGGGCTGTTACAATTTATTACCGGTACATATTTTTGGGCCCGATGTCAATTAATGTACCAGTATGAAAGATACATTAACTGTCTAGGACTTTGAATCACTTTGCCAAATTTGACATTTTGGTAGCGGCATGACGTTTTGGCAAGCGACATTTTGGCACAAATTGAAGATCATATTTCGGCCTGTGAAATAAAATTCATGCTGAAATGTCGTACCGGTACCGAACATTTTGTGCTGGTAATACATTTCTGCAGACCACATTTAATTTGGCAACTAATTTGATTTCACAGGCCAAATTGTGTTAAAAATAAAGATTTTCACCTATTTTTTTTTAGCCGACAGACTATAGGGCCTATATCTCCCAAGCACAGGCCCGCAAAACAAGAGTTTGGGGGGCGGTGGTATTAGGGTGAAGTGTCGAAATATGGGGTCTCTATATATAACCCCATGCTTTATATAAATCCACAACAAGCATGACAAGGTGTGAAATGCACTTTGGGTGAATCGAGAAATAAACGGTTTACCGCCAGACAAAATACATCAGCATAATATTCTACAAGTATCACTTTATATATTTCCGTCGTCAAATTAGTAAATTTGTGCAATTTTTTACCTTTGCCAGGCGATTCAAAATCCAACATTACTGTCCATCCATCCAGGAACAGCAGACCTGCCAAGTCTCACAGATTGGCCATGAGTCTCCAGATATTTAGAGAGGCCTCCCGGTCTCACGGTAGTGCTTGCAAATCTCACGGTAAAACAGAATTTATTCTCTCAAATCAGACATTGGGCAAATTATGATTTTATTTACGATAAAACATAGATGCGAAGTGTCCGATGAAACATTTTTAGCTCTTAGCTCGCAGTTTGTCCCAGAATCGACGAGGTCCGTGTACTGTGGTCAGTATCTTCGGGCAAATAATAGTAGTTGGGCGCGTAATTGTAGCCAAGGCATCATCCGAACGCATGGCACGATCATACGTAGAAACTTCTGCTCGTAGCCATGCGGTAACGGGTGCTATCTGAGTGTAATAGGGCGTTTCCCAAATGGTCACATCCGACTGGCCCCGTTACATCCGACATCGGTGCAATCACATTCATACAACGAAGACACACCTCCAGAAAGCGATTGATTGAAATGATCCCATGGTGGGCCTCGAAGTGCCCCCATCACAAAATAAAAAGCATATCATTTTCCTGTGGTCTGCCGCCAATTTTATTTTGTTTTCAAATATGTTAGGCCGTTTGTTTCTTAAGATAAACAAAGAAGCATGCTCCACTAGAGTGAGAAATAAAATAGCTAATTTGCACAACTTCGTTTTGGTCTCGCGTAGACTCGATCCCCAGTCTGGCGCCTCGTGAAACTGACATGTTTGCATGTGTGAGAAATATTTGAATACAGATAATTTCATTGGCTCGTTTAAATGGTGCCGACATTTGACCTCATGCTTTGGGAACAACTTTCGAACTGGATTATCTCCCTCTAGATAGATGGCGCCGTGTGAAATACATGCCGATCACAGCAAAAATCTAAGGGTAGTGTTAAGTGAAACGTGAAATGCCCTTAGAAAGCTAAGATGTAGCCAAGGGCGACTACTCATAGTCTTGCCTATTTCTAAATTCTAATCTGCAGTTTGTGGCATTGACAATGTGTTGGAACAATCGTTCTGTGGATGTGTTCAGTAACAAATCGGGGTATCATTATATCAGGCCTGAAATCCAAAGAACTAATTTTCTCATTAAAATTGCTGTAATTCTGTCATCTTTTTTCATGAAAGTGTGTTAATCTCTGATGTCATTTTATTGCCTCAAAATGCCCCAAATGCGTTTCTGAGCATCTGTAGAGCTCTAGCGGCCCAGACCCCACGCCTAGGGCGAACGCTCACGCTTTGCGCTCGCATAGACTCAAGATATATAATCAGTCCAACTTGGCAGCTCTGGAACAGTGAGATTATGGCAGGCTTCGTTCTCAATTCTGATTGGTCAGTCGCGACACGCCTCCGGCAAGAGAGGTCACGCACTGATCAGCTGTCGCGACTGACCAATCAGAATTAAGAACGAAGCCCACCATAATCTCACTGTTCCTGGATGGATGGACACGCAGTTACGTTGGATTTTGAATCGCCTGGCAAAGGTAAAAAATTCAACAAATTTACTAATTTGACGACGGAAATATATAAAGTGATACAAGTTTGTAGAATAGCCTATGCAGATGTATTTTGTTTGGCGGTAAACCGTTTATTTCTCGATTCACCCAAAGTGCGTTTCACACGTTGTTGTGGATTTATAAAGCATGAAGCATATTTTGACACTTCACCCTATTACCACCGCCCAGCACCACCGACCCCCAAAAACTCTTGTTTTGCGATAGGCCCTATAGTCTGTCGGCTATATGTTAAAAAAAAATGGGTGAAAATCTTTATTTTTAACACAATTTGGCTTGTGAAATCCAAAATACCCTGACACTGAAGACAGGACGTACAAGAAACCAAAGAAATAAATTATTTTTGCCAATATGCCATTATTTTACCCAAGGATGTGGTCAAAGGGCAGACAACTCCATGGAACATGTGCTCAAAAATAAACCCATGATCAGTCGGTCGGTCAAACTTCTCACACCAAGCCACATGTTTACTGGAATCTTTGCTGCAGATAATACGTCCACAGCTTATGCATTCGTTCCATTCGGACTTTGAAACTTTAGATTTTGGTGGCATTGTTCTATTGGATCGAATTTTTCGATCATTTTAGGAAACTTCTTTTGGAACGGTTTTCCTCTTGCTCTTCGTCAATTTTGCCATGTGCGCTAAGATCTCGCGAGACCTAGAGAATTGGTGGCAATGATTTGTGGTTTTACAGCATAAAATGAACTTATATCAACTCATTCTTTACCATTTCGTTCGAATAATGCTACTGTATAGAGCAGCTGATACACGATCCAACAAAACGTGTTAAATTTGGCGGATCAATTTTTAGTCACGTGACACGACACGAGATTTCCTTCATCAACCATTTTGGAAACGAAATCGCTTGAAAACGCGAAGTGATATTTTGACTGTTGGAAATTCGATCATTATGTTGTTATATTCCATAAATCGTTGTTTGTAAAAGCAGAAGTGCTTTGTTAACTTAAAGCTTAGTGCTAAGGGAATACATAGCTATTGTTCTGCTACACAAAATTACACATCAGCCGGTGTCAGAACAACAACAACGTCCATTTACAACAACAACAACAACAACAGATCGAGTGAAAGCATTGCAAATGGACTGAACTTGAAGTAGAGCAAACCATGTTGATTGAAAATCTCGATGCCCTGAAAGTATGGTTGAAGAAGACATTGACCCCAATGTGAGTAATTAAATTATCCAACGTGGCCAATGTTGTTGCCCGTTGGATTGTAGGGCCAAAAAAATATGTGGACCCCTCCCTCAAGTTCAACATGGTAGACTCGGACTCTTTTATCCATTGGTTGAATGAGTATTAAGACCTTGGTTTTATCTAATACTTTACCAACCTTCAGCAGGTCATGGATAATATCCCAGATGGGATATATATCTCAAATGGGATATGATATCCCAAATAGGATATTTTTTTATATCCCAAATGGGATATATGACAATAAATGTATCTGTATTTACCAGGTACATGGAGTATGAACACCAAGTAGTATATGCATTTACACGAAGTGAAATGAGCTTCTAAAAGATCCAAATCACAAACTCTACAATTGTCCCATATTTGTCCCCTGAGCACTTTCAGCTTATATCCAGGTTATAGTATGCGGTGTTGTTGTTGTGGTCCGTTGTTGTTGGTCATTATGATATTTTTAGAGAAAGGTGGCTATGAATTGATTCATTCTAAATCATAATATATATTAACAATCACTACAGGATACCTTGATAAAAGTACTTTTTTCTGATAATTTTGTCAAGAAGATAAAATTGCATGTCAACAAAATTGAGTGAGGTGTTGGGTACGAAACGAGGCATGTTGCTTAGTTTATTTAATGATGAACATGTCCATTTCCAAACCCTGTCCGAGGATGTCTGGGTTTGCCAATTGTGGACAATACTTTTATCAGATATCCCATTTGGGATACGAGGGAATATCTCAATTGGGATATTATACCCCATTTGAGATACATATCCCATTTTGGATATTATCCATGACCTGTTCAGGTTCACAAGACAATCCCATTGCCAAGACAGAAAGTATTTAGTTGGCAAGCTCTTGTGAACTAAACAGTCAAATGTCGATTGTTGTCTCTTGGCGGTTTTGAGATACCCTGGCATGCACAGTTGCCATTTTGCAGGTTGTTGGGGTCTCTCCATGTCCGTTCTTGCATGAGATCACGTTCTTCAGCCATGTCTGCGCAACTTCAATGACTTGCAACACTGGTTTCATTTCCACTGCAAGTGAACTCCGTTCGACAATGGAAGTGATTTTCAGTCAACCTTCATGGATTAATGGAATTTCCCCATGGATTTTTTTTTTTTTTTTTTCACTCAAAATCCTGGATTTTTACATATTCTTTGGAAACAATGTGGAATTTCACACAACACACTCATGAAATTGGTCAAAATTCTTGGAATTTCAATTGAAAAATTTCCGGACCATCCTGGAATTCCAACCCCCCAAAAATATTTGAGACCAAGTCATATTGTCATCTACTGTGCATGTGTCTAAAACACTGTGTCTGAGCAGAGTGTCAATAAAGTTATCTTATTCATACCCCCTATGGATAAGATGCATTTATATTTTGAAAAAGCCGGTAACTACAATATTTTGTGAAGACAGAGTATGTGTATCAACATTTTTAAATCTCCAAAAACAGTGAATTTCCATATTTACCCATGCCATTTTGGTGATGTATTCACATCAGGCATTCTGATTTGAGGCGTGTGATCGCGCTCCTGAAAAATATTCAAGGCGTGTGTTTTCTACGCCTCGTATTTTTGTAAAAAAAAATAAATAATGAAAACGGTATTTCTGTACTTGGAATTTCTCTCTCAAACTCTGATTGCAATGTGTAGCAATCATACGAGTTGTCTCCCTTGAGCAAAACCGAGATTACTTTGTACAACCCCGATTCCATAGTTTCTTTCATCACTGCATGCGCTCGGCGGGTATACCAAGGCAGCATGAAGCCATGATCGGACCGAGTACCTGGGATTGTGGTTCATGATTACGTGACTTCTGTCGGTGCAAGTATGGCGGGCAGTTGAGGAGGGTGACGGACTCTCAACACAACTTCATAACTTATATTTATAACTTCTATATCTAGTGGAAGGCGGCTTCTTTGCACCAGTTTCCAAGAAATATAATTAACATAAGGTTAGTTTCTTGCTGAATGAAGCAATCGACTGTTTCAATAATAATAGCAACTCGTAAACCACACTCCTAACATCAGCAAAAGCACTCCTGGACATATCTCAGGTGTGTGATTTGGTGGTGCTAATCGCATCCCTCGAGTAATGTCAGACGTGTGTTTTTCACTCGCCTTCGCCTGTGCTTATCAGAGTGCCTGCACATACTTATTTCCAATGTGCTTTATGAATTATTTTTCTCAGATCTTCTTCACAGATCTTTATTAATAAAATGAAAGAGGACCTACCGGTACTAACAGTTTTTCAAACGTATATGATTATAGTTAGAAAGAATAAAAACCTGACATGGTTTTCTTTCACTGTTGTGGATGGGAATGAGATACAATATCTCGATCCCACTGCAAGATGAACTTTTATCTCGGACCTGTCTGTGATCAGATTATTTCTTTAATTGTATGAAAACTTGTACTGGTAATGGTATGTTTTCTTCACTTTGTAGATGTGATGCTGATCCCAACACCCTGTCCCAATATGTGGTGGCTTTACTGAAGAAGAACAAATCGGACAAAGAGCTGAAGGATTTCTGTTTGGATCAGCTGGATGTCTTTCTACAACATAGTATGTTCTATTCCATTCTATTGTGTTTTAGCTTCAGTCAATTCATATCAGAGTGAATGGTGACAGCAGGGGTTATTCTAGCCCAAAATCTTTCATCTACTCAATTTGAGAATTTCACAAAACTCAATTTTTCGGCGCGCCAATAATCGAAAAAAACTCAATATTTCCATGGTTTTCATAGTTTCGGCTCAGAAACTCAATTATGCAAACATTTTCATAGGGATTTATAACTGAAAACAAATTTCAAACCCACAGTTGAAAATTACACATCCATTATACACGTCCGCCTTCATTTCAAGCCTGCGAATAATTTTTTCACTGGTGACCGACACTTTGGCAGGCATCAATAACTTAGTATCTAACATTTGGAATGTGTTGCCCTGACAAAGATAGTATCTGGCTTCGTACTCAGTACTACAAAAGGTAGCTGTTTTTTTCCAGGAATAGTTGTTTATAATTGTTAGCTAACATGAAATAAATATGACTGCATGATTAACTTTGTCGAATTTCTGTATACAAGATGTAGTTTTTGGCTGAGTAAAAAACCATCGAAATTGCCTAGAAGAATAAAAAACAATACGATGTTTATCAAGTATTCTGTTTGAAAATCCAATCAAATGGTACTATGCCTTTCAGTTATACTTAAAGAGAATCAACGACCCAAGATTGTTGATTTTATGACCTTGAAAATGGTAATTTTTCATTGAGAGGAGATCGTCAGATACATTTCGTTGTTGTTGTTGCAAAGCCCGGGCCACTCAATTTCCGTGTCTAATTTCTTTGCCCACGGTTTTGCAGTTAATTAGTCATTGCAGTCAAAGCATTCTTATATTTTGTACATTAATGTCTATAGTGCACAAGTTTTATTCTGTTTCGAGTGGTAGCTAGCTGTAAAATACCAGATCAACATCGTTTGAAGCAACAATTTCTGCCTGGCAAACGATCCTGTCAGAGTGAATCTTGCAGCGCATTTACTGATGATGTCAGCAATATTGCGAAGATGGTATTTGGCAATCTTCTTAACACTATATTTCATTGGATGATAATGAACTGCCTGTCCAATGAATGAGCGCGATACTGCCCAACACTCTCCTATCAAAGGTTCCCCATAGATGCACCATTCGTTCAAATTGTCAGTATCACCTTTGTGCGGCGAGTCACAGTGCGCCAGTAAACAACAACAACGAAAACAGACGTCGGATCGCGAACTCGGACAAGATTCAAGGATTAAACTAAGTTTATTTGGATACAAATACACAATGATATGGGCGAGGAAATATCAGTAAAACTCAAGCGCGCCCAATATCAAAAATTAAAAGAAACTGAATTTGTCGAGGGAAAACTCAATTTACAAAAATCCTCTAAAACTCAATTTTCAAAATTTCTCATCGGGATTACCACGATGAGAAATCGGCTAGAAAAACCCCTGGACAGATGTGTGTTCCTTATGAGAAGTAATGAGGAAATTGTCCGGTTTGGTCACAGATGAAAAGAAGTTTATGATTAAGGATGTATTAATACAAATGTAGTTGGTATCAGTGTATTATAAAAGATGAGCTACTGAAGTTAATAAGAAGTCCTGACTTCGAATGTAAGGAAGTTGATTCTTGGTTCTCAGCTACAGGCTCTAACATTTGATGTGAATGATCGTTTCGTTCGCATGAAGGTTACGCAAAAAAAAAACCCCCACTAGAACGAAAAAATGGGAACCTTGTGTGTGGTCTGCTATGAAAAAAATATTACAAACAAATCATAGAATGTTCCTAGCTATTACAGTCCTGAGGCGTGACGGGATATATCTATGTATCTGTCTTCCCTGTTTATTCAGCATCTTCTTTTAATTATCACTAATTATTATTTACTGGTTTGTGATCAATGTAAATATTATATATTGTACCTACTACATGCAGGTGAAGTCAATCTAGGTCGAGCGGTCTGTGCATAACCAGGGATGAGAATTTTAATACATGGAATATTGTTTCATTATATAAGACACCTAATGCAATGGATAATAAACTTGATTTAACGCACACCATTAACACTAAGAGATGTTCGTATAACTTCTTAAATTTGCTTGTCTTCGCATATAAAATTGAAAACGCATGTTCAGGGCACTAAACTCCTCACAGAGGCTGTATCCTTTCTGCTGAAAATGATGGTAATTGTTTAGTTCCAGCTATGCGCATGCTAAAGCAGGATGCGTTTTGGCCCTGAAACATGTAATGTATGACCCACAAGGCGATTCCGTTCGAAAATGGGCGCGTCAACGGGGAACACTGGCCATATAAAAATCTTTAAAATATGACCATTTCATGAGAATTTCAACTTACAGGGTTATATCCAGGAATTTGAAGTAGTGTTCTTATTTGAAAAAAATAATGCCGAGCGCAGCGAGGCGTAGCATACAGGCCGGGGCCCAGGTCCCCTGGAAGCTCTGGGGTCTTAGATGCTCTCAGGAGCATTCGAGCCCATTCCTGACTATTTAAATGTCTTGTCAGATACCTGTAGATAATGAACAATTTACTTCTTTTTTTCCAAATTTTCACCATATTCAGGCTGATCTGGCCTGTGTTTCAAAATGACAAAGTTGAGCAGGGACTTGTTGCATGAATTTCCAGATCATTTATTTCCACGTGCTGTCAGATTGATACTATACCATGATGTCAACTTTGACTAAACTAATAACAACTAACCTTTTTGCTGATTAGATTAAGGCTCAGGGGCCGCCTAGGCGCCGAGAAACTCTGGGACCCTTGATGCTCTTAGAAGCATTCTAACCGATTCCTGGCTGCACATGTCTTGTCAATCAGACAAGCATATCATGCACATTTTACTTTTCATATATCGATGTAGACCCGTTATATATAGGAGAGCTGTAACTCTTGTAACAGAAAGTGCCCGGTTTACTCTTGCACAAAACAAAGTTCTTGCACTGAAAGAAATAGTTCTGAAGCTTTTTCTTCTTGATAACTTTTTTTTTGTCTTTTGAATTATTTTTGTTGTTCTTTTATGTAAGCTGAATATAGTAGATGTGTCTTGATGTTTTTTCAAGTGCTCAGTTGTTGTTTTTGAGGGTTTGCTGTTTCTAGGTAAAAGTATCATGTCGTCTGCTAGACCAGAGACTGTCGTCTGCTAAACCAGAGACTTTAAGAGGAAAATGCTGGTTGATTTTTGGTCTGTGTATGTCACAATTTTTTTGACATGAAATGGCTTGTTTGGTCAATATTAATGTATATATTGTTGTATACTGCATTTCCAATTTCATGTTCCTCTTCACTTTCCTCATTTCTTTGTTTTCACTGTGTTTGAAAGGAAATTTTGGCAAATGAATTTGAGTGTTCCCCCTCCTTGAGACCCTCTTCAGTAATGTAACACAGCCACTGAATCCAGTGGTTTAGCTTTCTAGGCCAGTTGACCCAGTTTTGTGGGCCAGACCTGAATACATGTACAAGTAGGCTTACTCAGAGTTATTTTGGCCATAAATTCTTTTGTCATTAATCCATGATATGGTAAAGAGTTAATTACCAACACCTTGATCAAGTGTCATATTCAAATCCTCTAACCAGCCCTCTTCCATAAAGAATTATCTAGAGCATTTCCACAAAGTGGATGCTCTTATGTTTTTATGAGAAACGGCTCCGCCGGATCCGCCGCCACCACCGCGACTTTAAACTTGAATATCTCTGAAACCGTTAAATATTTTCGGGTCAGACTTTGTGTGCTATCTCCTTAGGCCTGGGAAATTTGTCTGGTTGTGTTTCGATACTCGCTGCTCACCACTAGGTGGCGTTGTAGTCAGAGTATAGGTAAACCTGTCTCTGACGATTTCGTCTAAAACGGCTTGTCTGATTTCTTTGAAATTTTATTACAATGGTCTTGAAGGATAGTCAATATGCTGAAAAGATTTTGGTGTAGCTGGCATAACTATAAATGCAAGTTTTTTGCGTCTCAAAAATTCGTGAAATGAAAATTTACCAATTCGCTTGGAGAAATATTTAAAAACTTTTCTATTCTAGGTTGCCAAGCATAAATATAGGATTGCCGACATGATAATTCCCTTTCGGTGTGAACGAATTTGCCATTTAAATGAAAATCTCATTTATCTGACTTAACATCAAAACTTCCATAACCGTTATCACGATTAAAGTTTTTTCCATTGAACTCTTATGTGCCATCTCCCTAGGGTTTTAGATTTCACCTGCTTGTTTTTCGTGGCATTTGGTCGTCACTAGGTGGTGCTATAGACATGAATGCAGGTAAACATGTGTAACATCATATCTTCTGAACAACGTGTTTGATTTCCATGAAAGTTGGGTATAATAATCTTGCAAGATAGGCAAAGGACTGACAAGATTTTGGTGGTGTTGGCGAATCATGGAGATGCATTTTTGCATCTCGAAATAATATTTTGTTTTCACAAAAATGGAAATTTGCTTCTTAATCAGGGAAAAGTAATTCTATTTTTCTGAACATGAATGTAACATTCCCAGTGTTATAATTCACATCCCTTGTAAGCCCAATGGCCATTTTTTTAAATATATGAAATTCTGAGGACTTGAGTCCTATATCTACATTCCCCAGGCCACATCTGAGGATTTTGCGTCACCTTGTAGTTTCGTGATATTGTTCATTGGGTGGCACTATAGACAGTAAACTTATATAGCACAATTTATTGGCATTTCATCTGTTCATGAAGTTTATTATTGTCAGACAGACAAAGGATTTCAAAGGATTGAAAGTTTTTTTTTTTTTTGATTGAAATTGAAGGGCCACCACTCATACGGATTTTGCAGCCCATCAACATAATGCTTGATTTATATCTCATTATACATTCGTGTTTACAATTACTAATTTTATTAACATTATGGTTTAAAAATGGATTGAAAGGACATTGGTGCTGTTAGCGCTGGCATATACATGTGGCATAGGGTATAGTCAGTTAATATATCTAAATCTAGGCTACATCAACCCCTGCTTACTAGACCCTTCCACATCCTCACACATGTAAGATCGTAGATGAAATGCAAGAGCACAATGTGGGGGATCATGGATGAGAGAGAGAGACATTTATGGTTTAACAGTGATAATGGATGTGATTAATTATGTATGTTTCATACATGTAGGATTAGTCCTCATTTCTGGCCGTACCTTGGCAGAATATGGGTTTGTCATAGATATAAGATCGGTCATAATTTTTAGGAGTGGCGAGTCACATTCATGACCTCATATTTTCTCAGAATCGAGCAAAATAAAAGCCAGGTCAGCAGTCCTATATTTCATCCCCTTTGAACAAAGATGTAAGCAAAACTGGAGAGACGCCCACGTTTCATTCCCTCGAAGACAACCAAGAGACCATTCTACAGCATATCTCCCTTATAAGCTTGACTTTTCTATGAACAAGTCCAAGCATGCATCCGTCCGTTGCTGTTATTTTCAACTATTTGAGCACTATTTGTTATGTACCAGTACGGAGTACACAGACCTGGATGGAAGATCAGGATTGCTATTCAAATTTCAGCATCAGCTCAATCTCCAATGATGCATCACTCGATTTTGAATCGTGCGAACATGAAACTTGCCAATCTTTTTGCGAACAATGTCAAATGTTATTAGAAGGGAGGCTGAGTAGCCAATGCATTGCAGCAAGTCTAACTGTAACGTGCAGAATTCTAGTTCGTTTGCTTCTGGTATTATTTTGATAAAAATACAATACTTGACTATTTAGGTTTTGCCCAAAAACCGTGGTAAAGTTCAGATGTATGCTGATGATCACAGGCATGACAAATACCAGTCGTTTCTATGATTCCCAGACATCGATATATAAAAAAGCCTATAGGCTCTAGTTGTTTAATCTGATCATAGATCTGCTTTTAAAATTATTTACAGCTGCTGCTTTCAAAATTTCTATTGAATAGATTCCTCTGTACAGTATTTTTATACCATGCTGTATATCATTCAAAGCTAATTCTCTTCCCACCTCGACTGCCTCAACGGGTTGAACATAATTTGTCCCAGCTTCGATGCCTGCATCATTTTCCAGGTCGTGTTCAACATCTGCTTGACCTGTGTTTTCAATACCGGCAGCACAGCATCGAGCAAAGAGAACGTCGACTTTGTGGCAGTCAGACCCTTCATCTTCCTTTAGTTTTTTTTCAAATGTTCAGCCAACACACCGCATCCTCTTGTGCGGCCGCTACCCTTCCTATTTCCCCCAGACCGACCTTTCTGTCCCACCATGACGGCTTGTCATTGCAGATACGCGTTGCAGATACAACGCGAGAACGCACACGCTGCCTAGCTCTCCAGACACTCACAAACGTACATATTTCCGACTTCATTCATAGTATAGACCTCTGCCTGGAGAACGAAAACTATCGCGCCCCTAGTGGCCAAGCTTATCAACGGATGTATAGTTGTCTCCCTTTCCATAAGTTTGTCTAACGCTAGTTGACACACACTCGTCCAGGTTTACGGCTTTCAAACATCGTAAAAAAACATCATTTGATTTTTGAAAAAAATCATTTGATATTTTGCAAAAACATATTCATTTTTAATTCATTTGATTTTGTACCTGTGTCCGTTTTACGGACGCTGTGAGACCCTAGATCTAACCCTGACTTAGAATGCAACACTGAAGGCTTCATAGTTCAGTTAATGTGCATAGTTTGCAGCAAGTATTTAATCGAGATAAACGAGAGGCGTCATGCAGGTGTATTAAAGTGACTGTCCTGAATGAGATATCCAATATTGTTGACGTAACCCATTTAGGTACCGGTAACCTTCGGTTTACATGATCACCGGCCACGTAACTGAATTAAAAGGTGGAAAGTCAACTACCTGTAACCTTTTTTCGGGTTACGTAAATTTAAAGCCAAGTCTGTTTTCCCCTTACCTGTGTAATCCTCATACATGTCATAAGGCAGTATACTCCTTTTTTATGATACTTGCACAATAATTCATCAGATTTATAAAGAAGAAAAAAATTCATCAGATGAAATTACATTTTTTTTACTTCCTTGCCTGCGATGTATGATGTACTCTGATTTTACTTCACAGAAACAAAAGGATTCGTTGAGACGTTGTTTGAAACTTTGACTTCAAAATCATATGAAAATGTCGCACCACCTCTGCCACCTCCACCCCCAACTCCTGCAGTCATCCCACCTCCACCACCACCAGCAGATCCCATCCCCACTCCAGCTGTACTGACTCCAGTCAGCCAAAATCAACCAGTGAAAACTGACCGAAGAAAGAAATCTGAAGAGGTGAGTTAATTTCTCAACAAAAAGTTGAATTGGCAGGTTTTTGCTGCACCCTTAATACTCAGTCATGATCGAAATATCCCAAATTGATAGAAATCAAGCTTGTTTCCTGAAGCTATAGCTGTTCTAGATTTACACCACAGACATGAGGGATGCAAGTCTGTTCATTGATCACAATCCTATTGAAGTTGACTGAACTTGACCTAAGATAAAAATAAAGCTTGTCTGTCCGCCATTGATGTTTTCACAATATTTTTTTAATCCCAACAATTCACAAAATAGACGGTATCGTGATGCAAAATTGTATTCATTTTGAAGTCGTGTAAGCAAGAGGCGAAACGTTTGTTGTCCTCTGAAAACCTTTTTTTTTGTGTCGTCGTAAATACTTCGGCAACACCACTGTTCAGTGTTCCCATCATGCCTATAAAGGGAGACGACTATGTCTTTTCATCCTGCATTCACTTCGTCATGCTATGATCGTTGCTGAAATGGTGCCTGGCAAAATGTTGTGCCCTCCACTTTGTGGCGAAATGTCGTGGATTCGTTCTCTAAGTTCTCTAATTTCTGAAGAGGTCGTTGATGATTTTCTGATATTCGGTTAGTACACCAAATAGTGCTGACAATTCCCCCATATGTGATGGTTTTTCCACTACATCTGTTCAGCACATCTGTCCATGGGAATAAATTGAAATTTCTGAGCTCTCGTTTCTTTACTCCATAATCATGATATTTGTTTTTCTTTTTTCGGCAGATGACGAATAAAATTTCCTAATTTTCTAACCCTACTACTCTTAATGGTGTTGTTGTAAATGAATGTTGTTTTCAGAGAGCTGAAGACGGTGATAAAGATAACCACAGAAGACATTCAGGTAGTCCACCCACTTCCCGAGCTAGAGAAAGAGATGGGTGAGTTATTTAGTCTTTTGGCTGATGGAGATTCTTCACATTTCCCCTTCAAACTTATGGATTTTAATCAGGCAACTTGTATTCTTAATAGTATATATTTTCAATTTAGCACCTTTGTAATTCAACAGTTAATCCGAGTACATGTAGGGACTTCTGAGTGAATTGAAATATTAATGTTGGGTGTTGTTATACTGTGCTCAATTTGATGGAGGGGAGGGGGTGCGGAACAGTTGGGCTTGGTGTATGTAGCATTGGTGGGGGATCCAGGTAAAGCTATGCAATAGAACCCACTTAATCGCGTACTGCTTAATTTAATGGATTGTGGAAGAACAAATTCATCATTTTCCCCATACCTTGGTATGGATTAATGGTTAGTTTGTACAAAATGTTAAAGAGGTTTTCACTGTATGTCAATGTAAGACAATTAAGCTAGTACCAATTTGATAAATGTACCTTTACCTGATGTATTGTAGTGACAGAGATGACCGAAGAAGAAGACCATTTGATGACCGGAATAGATTTCCCAATGAGAGACGTTATCCCAGGTATGGGGAGGATTTCAACAGGCGACGCTCCAGGAGCAGATCCCCCAGAAATCGGTCCTGGGGGTCACAGAACAGAATCCGGGGCAGGTCTCCAGACCGCTCGCGTAGCCCATATCCACGCGGTCGCTCACGTTCAAGAAGTAGGTCATACAGCCCTGGCCAATCACCTCGAGGTGTGTGGGTCTATTTTTAGGTGTTTAAGAGATAATAGAATGGTTTTGATTGCTTAATATGTTGATATAATCTTCATAAGACTTGCTAAAATGTACATTTGCCAAAATTGTCTTTGCCCTTCTCCAACCTCCATACATGTATTAACTACAGCTGTTCCTCAATTTCATTTTATTTGTTGATATCCAAAGTATGTTATTATTTATTGATACTCAAGTTGTGAACTATACTGGAATCCATACCTGGCTAGATCAACTCTTTTTGTTTTTTGTTTTGGTCATACACAGGTACTTATTTTACTCATCAACTGTTGAACTCTATGAACTCTCAACTGTGCAGTTTTCAGTATTGAAGAATGCTAAGGCATCATAGTTATATATTCGACAACAGCACGGCTAATATACACAGTAAAAGGAAGAATATCAGTCCGAGAAATTAGAAAAATTCTTTCCGTTTCGACAAACTTCAGTCTCACCATAGCATGTATAACCACACCATCTGGAATGGCGATTACGTCAGTTATACGACTCCGCATTATGCCGTCGCGCAACAAGCAGTGATGACACCCACTTTCAATTGTGACATTGCAATGTTGACAACCAAGCGACACAGTGCTCCCCGCCGTGGCCATCGAAAAAATAAATAGCATCACAAGTTGAAATTGATGTGGTTAACCAAACTTCATTCTGTACCTGTTGTAACATAGGTCACTCTCACTGAATTCTGAAAACTTGATGGCAGTCTAGATTTCGAGGCTGATGACATTACCAGTTGAAGACTAGCACTTGATGAACCGGAAGTAGCAGTTTGGGATATTGATTGGTTAGCTGGGTCAGCACGGTGTGAAATTGAAGATCTGGGTCATTGATTGGCTACATAGTATTGTCCAAGTCCCCCCATTTCTATATTGATTGTAGACTGTTAACTAAGGTCATTTTTATCTCTCTATTCAGGTCGGCTCCTGGATCCAGACAGTCGCGGCTCAACTCCAGTACAAGATAATGGCAAATACTCAAACGAACACGACAATGGTCCCTCTGTGCCAAGTGCTATAACTGTGGTCTCTCGTAGTGCCACGGATAACCGCTATGACTGGAACCAACAGACTGGGAGGAATACTCCTCCCGTTAATGTTCCCCCTCCACCTCCTGGCAGGCCCAGGTGTAAAGATTATGATGGTGAGATCAAATTGTGGAATAACAGCTGGTTACATCTCATTTTAGAAACACCACAAATCATTCTTAAGCCCATTAACTCTTTCCCCCTTAGACTTGTGGGGAATTTTCTCTCTCCCATAATAGATTGGTAATGGCGTAGGTCTTTAACCCATGGGCTCATTTCAATTTCCATACTTTTCCAGTGTCAGATGTAAAATATCCCGTTTTATGTCCCATGTCATGTGAAGAAATATTTACCAATGGTCTCCCACAGATCCATTCTACGTAATTTGTTCACGTTTTATACCAATATCAGCAACATTTATTCTAAAAATATGTAATCTTGTGAGAAAATGTGTTGTGTCTGCTTCCCCGTCTGTTGTCGCATTTTAGCTTCGTTTTGCAACGTTCACTTCTGGTTTTCCCGCTGCAATTCGGATGTTATTGTATACCTTTGTGAAGCTAATTCTCCGTAGATTCGGGATTTGGCAGTGACATCACGAGATGGCAGGTATAGAATGAGCTATAACTGTTATAATCCCATATACTTCTGCAAAGGAAAATAAAGACGATAATAAATATTCATAAGGTGAAAAATAAAACAGCACCACTGATTGGCCAAGGTTGAGAGAGGCCTGGCGTGATTGGAGGAAGAGGCTTTGTTTGCACGTGGTCGCTATGGTCAATGTCGAGAAAGGCCGGCTGAGAAAAGAATGGGGGATAAAACATTTACAGCGAAGATAACAGGTCCTGGGAAAATATGTAAAATAAACTCAGATGGGCAGATTTGATGAGTTAGTCATCAAGGTTAGATACTTTGGTAGTTTATGCTCGCATTACGTGAAATATTCGGGAATTTGGAAGCAGATTTTACTATTTTTCGAACGTTTCACTTGGAGAAATTTTGGCTTTCTGAAAATGTATAGTTTTAATTAGGTTTTAAATAGGTAAATGCAAAAAATTGCAAGAATAATCCACCACATGGGAACTCAGTGACTCGTCAAAATCTGTCTTCATGGGTTAGTTGAACATTCGTCAAAACAAGCTTACGTGGGGATCCACACAAGTTAAAACCTGCTTATATGGGGGAAAGAGTTAAAGCAGTAGCACGACCCTTCACCATCCTTCTCAACATTTGTGGATGACAAACGTGGAAGTAAAGGGATGGGGGATAAAACATTTACGGCGAAGATGACAGGTCCTGGGAAAATATGTAAAATAAACTCAGATGGGCAGATTTGACGAGTTAGTCATCAAGGTTAGATACTTTGGTAGTTTATGCTCGCGTTACGTGAAATATTCGGGAATTTGGAAGCAGATTTTAATATTTTTTGAACATCTCTTGGAGAAATTTTGGCTTTCTGAAAATGTATAGTTTTAATTAGGTTTTAAATGGGTAAACGCGAAAAATTGCAAGAATAATCCACCACATGGGAACTCAATAACTCGTAGAAATCTGTCTTCATGGGTTAGGGCTGTTCCAGAAAAAAGAACATGGGGGGGACAGAAGGCACTTTATTTTTGCCCCCACCACCCATGTAATGAAATATAATTTTACCCCCACCACCCATATTATTAAATATAATATGTAACCAACATAAATGCCATTATGTTTATCCATCAGGCAACCACCCATGTAAATATAACTCTTTTACCCCACGACCCATACGCAAATATATAAAGTGCCTTCTGACCCCCCCATGTGCTTTTTTCTGGAACAGCCCTTAGGTGAACACTCGTCTAAACACGCTTACATGGGGATCCACACAAGTCAAAACCTGCTTATACATGTATGGGGGAAAGAGTTAAAGCAGTAGCATGACACTTCACCATCCTTCTCATCATTTGTGGATGACAAATGTGGAAGTAATGGGATGAAATAAATCATGGCTTGAGATGAGGGGTGCACACATGCACAAATGCATGTAAAATCACTGCTGTGTATGTAGAATTTTTAGCTCGCCGTATACGAAGTAGGCGAGGTATTGGGAGAGAGAGGGGGAAAGTGGCGGTGTCGGTGTCCGGTTAAGTTTTTATGTTTAGCTCAACGTTACACTCAAGCTGGAAGGTTAATGTTTTTAGCTCGCCGTATACGAAGTAGGCAAGGTATTGGGAGAGAGAGAGGGGAAAAGTGTCGGTGTCCGGTTAACTTTTTATGTTTAGAATAACTTAGAATGGACTTAGAATAATTTTGACTTCTTTTGGACTCTGAAAGTCCAGGAGCTTACATCCATGACATCATGCTACACTTATTCAACCCATCCACTAACCCCGGGAGCATGTCCCCACCCCTGGGGCACCGAGCCCCACCCTATATCTTCTAAACTAAGCATTGCCCGACCCCATACCATCATATTTTCCTACAGCTTAAATGATCCTACACTTATTCAACCCATGCGCTACCCATGGAATCATGTCCCCACCCTCGGGGCACTGTGCCCCACCATCCATCACCTAAACTAAGCTTCGCCCGATCCCATATCCTCATATTTTCCTGAAGCTTACATCATGCTACACTCATTCAATGCATTGCCCAACTCCATACCCTCATATTTCAATTTCTAATTTTATATCTCTTATATGTGATACTAACCTGTTATTAGGCATGAGATGCAGTGTACATTGTATATACAGTCATACATACCAAATCACATACAGTATATTCCTTTATAGTATTAACTAATATTTTGGTGACATTGTTTTATTTCAGAAGTACAATATCAAAATAACTGGGGGGAATCCCGCAGTACCGAACCCCTGTTAGTTTTTATACGCCCGCCAAAAGGCGGACGTATTATGTGATGGCGGTTTCCGTCCGTGTGTCCGTCTGTCTGTCTGTGCGTGCGTCCGTCCGTCTGTCCGTCCCCCGTGTCCGGTCTATATCTGGGACAGTTTTCTATCTACAGTTCTAATTTTTGGTGAGTGGATACCCTATGGGGAGACGGTGTGTCGCGTACTAAAATGAAGGTCAAGGTCAAAGGTCACTGGCCTAAAAAACAGGAAATCACTGAAGTGTTCGTGTCCGGTCTATATCTGTGAACGTTTTCTATCGACAGTTGCAATTTTTTTGTGAGTGGATACGCTACGTGGAGACGATGTGTCGCGTACCAAAATTGAGGTCGATGTCAGAGGTCAAAGGTCACTGTTGCCTAAAATCAGGATCATTGACAGTTTTCTATCTACAGTTCTAATTTTTGGTGAGTGAATGCCCTAGGGGGAATGATGTGTTGCACAGTTTTCTATCTACAGTTCTAATTTTTGGTGAGTGAATGGAAATCCCTAGGGGGGAATGTGTCTGTGGTTTGTGTACTAATTTTTGGTGAGTGGATACCCTATGGGGAGACGGTGTGTCGCGTACTAAAATGAAGGTCAAGGTCAAAGGTCACTGGCCTAAAAAACAGGAAATCACTGAAGTGTTCGTGTCAGTGAGAGTGTGTGTCGCGTACCAAAATTGAGGTCTCAAAGGTCACTGCTGCCTAAAATCAGGAAATCATTGATCATTGACAGTTTTCTATCTACAGTTCTAATTTTTGGTGAGTGAATGCCCTAGGGGGGAATGATGTGTTGCATACCAAATGTAGGTCGAGGTCAGAGGTCAAAGGTCAGAGAGACCGAAAAATCAGGAAATCATTAAAAATTTCTAATTTTTTGTGAGTGGATTCAGTAGGGAGAAATGAAGTGTCGCATACCAAAATATAGGTCAAAGGTCAAAGGTCACTGTGACCCAAAAATCAAGAAATAATTAAAACTAACATTTTTTTGTGTCAGTAGATACATTAGGGGGACATGATGTGTCACATACCAAAATGTAGGTCAAAGGTCAAAGGTCACTGTGACCCAAAATTCGTGAAATTGTTAAAAATCATGATTTTTTGTGTCCATTGAGAAATTATGGGGAGATGGTTTGTCATGTACCAAAATTTAGGTCAAGGTCAATAGTCAAGGTCACTGACCCCAGAATCAAGAAATCTTCGAAATTTTTTTTTTTTTTTGTCAGTAGATACATTAGGGGGACATGATGTGTCACGCACCAAAATGTAGGTCAAGGCCGAACGTCAAGGTCACTGTGACCCCCAAAATCATGAAATTCATAAAAATCATGAAGTTTTGTGCTCACTGATACATTGACAGAAGACGATGTGTCGTGTACCGAAATTTAGGTCAAAGGTCAAGGTCACTGACTCCAAAATCAGCAAATCATTGAGTCACATTTTCATATGCCTGTCGAAGACGAGGTCATGTAATGCGATGTTTCTTTCTGTCCATTCATCCATTAACATTTGTTGTCCATGCAATGGAGTGGTATCAAATACCTTACTCGCATGGTGAAGAGGAGCCATACATCAATTTATCAACAGTCAAGGTCAAGGCCATACATCAATTTATCAAAGGTCAAGATCACAGTCCCCCAAAACTGAATCAAGTTTAGCTGACTATATGTGTTAGGCTTAAATATTCAGAGGTCTCTCCCCTAATGTATACAGCATTTGTCCTGTGGTGTTGTCTCCCATGTTTGAAACAGCTACATTTAGTTGAACTGTTGTGAAATAAAAACCATACATTTACTAATTTAACGGGGAGAGGGGTCCTTCATACGTGTTTATCAACTCAAGAACAATAGTTTACTTCATCACTTTCTTCTTCCTTCAGAAAAATTCTCTCGTCTGAAAGAAATCCGTTTGCAGGAAAACTACTATTTTCTTGTGTTTGACTATTGTCGATTTCAGTGTTGGATATGTGACCTCTCAGTTCTTGCTCCACGGTCAACTAGTTTCCAAGAGTTAAGCTCATTTTAGTTTATCATTCAATTTTAGATGTGATATATGTTACATTCTCAGAAGCACAAAATTGCAGACCTTTCTCTGGATTGCTAGCTACCAATTGGAATCAAGGCTATTAAGCAACCTTGAAATTTGGACCAATGTAATTCCAGATATACGGGCGTATATTGAAGCCCCTTGGGCTCTTGTTAATTTCGTTTTGCCTTAAATGAAGGACGCCATTTCCTTAAATTTTGTTATCAAATTCTTGTTGACCCTGAAGCTTTTGCACAACCATATCTGTGTCCACACATTTAACTTTAAATACTATATTAATTAAAAGTGTGTTTGAATCAGTTTGTGATGTCTCAGTCTTCACCAGTGCACATTATTATGGAGCATTACAGTATGATTGGACACAGTTGTCATTGCATTCTTTTATTTGCATACAAATGTGAAGGTTTACCACAGTGCTAGTGTCCCATTGCATGCTGGAAATAATAGATTTACTCCTACTATTCCATTGTTATTAGCTTTGTTTGTTCACATAGCATCACACAAAGTTACACCAAGAAGGTGCTCAAAATTGCACACCTATTGTTCCTAACTATACATGAAAATGTATTCATCAGGTCTATGCAATGGGATGTGTAAGCTTACTTTTGAAAAAAATGTAATCTTTATTGGTAGTTATATAATATAGTTCCTCCTTCAATCCAACCTCAACATCACTAAATATAGAAATCATATTTCTTAATAAATGTATTATTTTAAATGATGTGCATTGCCAATGATGTGCAACCTCAAATGATGTGCCATCCTGAAGGGCTCGATCTTTTTGCGAAGCTGCATGTATCTCTTACATGTGATACTAACCTATTAGGTAGGATATGCAGTGTACATTGTATATACACAAACACGTCAAATCAACTACAATATATTCCTTTATAGTAATTACTAATAGTTTAATGACATTATTTCATTTCAGAAGTACAATATTAAATAACCGGCGGGGGGAATCCCGCAGTACCGAGACCCTGGTGGTTTGGAATTTTGTGTCGCCTTCAATTTTGGTATCGAATTCCATTCATGATCATGATTTAACCTAAAGCTTTTGCACGAACCATATTTGTCCAGGCATTTCACACCCACATCTCAGACCAAATTTCAATTGTACATGTATTCATAATGACATGTATAAGCTTACTTTTGGAAAAAAAGGTAATCTTTATTTCAAGTTTTATAATATAGTTCATCTTTCAATCCAACTTCAACATCACTGACAAAGAAGTCAAATTTTTATAACAATATGTATTGTCATTGCCAGTGATGTGCAACCTGAAGGGCTCGATCTTTATGCGAAGCTGCATGTTATTGACAAAACCCAAAAACGGCGAGCTGCCGGGTTACACATAACCCTTGTTAGAATACAAACATCTCCCATGTTGAAGGGCTCACACTGTAGTTAAATGTGCAGATAGATAATTTTACTTATTTCAAGCCCTGGAATTTTAAAATGGATACTTTTTATGTCAATGTCAATATAAGGCAGGGTTCACAGGAATAATTTTTATTTTTTTTAGCCAGTAAACACCTTTCCCAAATTTATTATGAAAGAACAGATATCAGGTATCAACATTATCTATTTTCCATGCAATGCTATTGTACCCTGACAAGTGAATTATAAAGTTATGAACATGAATTGGGTTATTTGTTGTTGGGAAGATTGAGTAATTTGATGACCGTGTTTATATTACAGAGAAGGGATTTTGTATGAGAGGTGACCTGTGCCCCTATGATCATGGCCTGGATCCAGTTGTGGTTGAGGATATCAGTATTCCTCCAGTACTACCCTTCCCTCCAGGTAAAACATCTTGCTTCATAGACATCCACATAACATAATATCTTGCATAGAAATCCTTTGGAGTGATCGGATTTAATGCAAGAGAAAGTTGATGAATTTGTGCAAGAGACCATTATCAGCCCCGTGAGGCTTCCGGGGATTGACCTGCGATGTCTTTGTGCACGCCGCAGGTCATGGTAAGAATAAGCCTCGGCTCCTCAGAGAGCTTGTCGTAAGAGGCGACTGAGGCACCCGTGGGGTTCCTGGGTGTGAAAAGGAATAGCACCCCACCCGTGTGGTTTCTGGGTGTGAAAAGGAATAGGACCCAACGTCGTGATATGACTGAAATATAGTTGAAAGCGACGTTAAATCATATTCACTCACTCACTCACCCATTATTTATCAAATTAAAAGTTCTATGTTTTATACTTCACAAAATAATTATCGGTTGGTCAATTCCTTGGTGCCTTTCTATTTTTTACTTCAAAAACATCACGTGCTGATCTTAGGATGTTGACATGTATTTTTACCCAAATTGAAGTCCTTGAAAATTTTGAGTGACAGACTAGACAAAGCGAACTTTACCATGAATGTGCCCATTTGATCTGGTAAAATTTATACAGAAATGCGTAAAGTTTGGCACACGAGAAACATCATTGGTGTAACTTTTAATGAATTTGATTTCGTGAATTTTGCAGGCCCTCCTCCACCCCCAGGAATACCTGGCCTAGAACCGATGCCTCCTGGAGCTGGCCCCAGAATGTCTGGTCCTCGCATGCCTGATCCCCGAATGATTGGACCACGGATGTCTGGACCTCGCATGTCTGGCCCCCGGATGTCTGGACCCAGGATGTCTGGCCCCCGGATGTCTGGACCCAGGATGTCTGGCCCCCGACCACCACCAGCCCCACCAGGTGGACCTGGGTCTCGGGGTCCTAGACCCCCTCGAGCGGCTCATGGTAAGCCATGGAAAAGTATGTATACAAACCAGTCCTGGGGGTATTCTTTTCTTCTCTATCATGACACGGTATGGAGGATATTGTATTGCACAATTTCAATGTTTGTGTTTCTGTCTGTTTGTCTGGTGTCATTTAGGCCTACCTTCATCTTTTGTTGTCTTGTTACTGGTGTTCACTCCAACATTAAGCAGTTGTCCAAAAAGTAAGGTATTTGTGAATAATCTGTTGAACATGTGCAGTTAACATGTGGAGGATATTATTATCTAATATTATCTATTTTGTGTTGTTAAACTGACTTTCCGTGTGACTAATACCAAGGGACATGGAGCTGTATTTTTTGCTATATCGATTCTGTTCAATGTGGCAGTGGCACTTTCATCTTGAATGTCTGGTGTCATCTTGGCTGCCATTTTATAGAACTTACAAAATTGAGTTTATATAACTTTGTGCTAGTCCTGCTAGTGACATAATATTGTGCAACAGAGTTTATATCAACACAAGGATGAACAAGAACATGGGAGATCTAGGGCCTCGGGTTATAATCAGTTGACATGTTGAACACAATCGAAACAAACTTGAAAATTTAGGGTTGAGTAACCATGAAATGAGTAATGCCTTGGATTCTCTCCAATCACCAAATTTATAAGGTATGGTAATGAACAATCCCATATTACCTCCAGGGCAGATGTTTTCTTGAACTGAATATTGGTTTTGTTCACTGACATCACTGACTCTTTGAAGATCTTTCAACCAAATATGATATTCACGGGTATGGTTCAAGACAAGTTTTCATCCCTGCCCCAGGCATATTCATCGATGATTATACATACATCTTATTTGCACATACAACACTTTATTTTTTCATGTTTTATTTATTTCAGAGAATTTCCAACCTGAGGGATACAATCCAGAGGCACCGGCCATAAACCTACCCCGTCCCCAGCCTGGTTTTTGGAGTGGTCCACGAGGTCCCCGCCCACCCCCACCATTCCATAACCAGCCGCCACCCCCACCTCCTCCAATTAGGGGGCGAGATCTAGTCCAGGTACAGACTATGCCTGAGCCAAGCAGAGACGAGGGTGAGAATTCCATATAGTGTCCATTTTCTGACTTTGTGATTTCTTGTATATTCATTACTGGAGTTCTACTATTCGCTAGGTGCATTTGTATGGGCATTTTTGTACAACCACCAGTTACTTTCCAGTAAACCTATGATATATATTCTCTAGTTTCATACATGTATTAGTCACATTACTCATTCCTTTTCACCAACCAATTAGAGGAATGAAAATCATTGCCAAAATTCAGATTTCTGACTGCTCCTGGAATGCCATGGGTATGCCATTGTAACGTGCCAATAACACAACATTCTTTTTCTAGATCTTTGTATGCTGCAAAGGAAATGTATCAGTTTTGTTCATAGTAACACCATTGTTGAGGTTGAACCCTGAGGTTATGGCTGAGATTACTTATATTCCCAATTCTTGATTTTTGGTCAGAGCCTGCTGACACTGTGGTCCAATATAATATATATTGGTTTCTATTGTTAGACAGAACCTGAAGGCCTTGTAGTCTCTATAACATGATACATCGGTTTCTGTTTTTGAAACCAATTAGCCTTGTAGTCAGTTAATAATACATAATAATACATTGGTTTCTATTTCTGGACCTAGCCTTCTGACCTTGGAGTCCTTATAATATAACCTAATACATTGATTTCTATTTTTGGATAGAATCTACTGGCCTTGTAGTGCCAATAATATAACAATACATTCATTTCTGTTTTGGACAGAACCTGCTGGCCTTGTTATCCCAATAATATAATACATTGATTTCTATCATGGACAGAACTTGTTGGCCTTGGAGTGTCAATAATATAGCATGTATTTTGTTTTTGCACAGAACCTGCTGACCTTGTAGTCCCACTAATATAACCTGGATTTCTATTTTGGATAGAACCTGCTGACCTTGTAGTCCCAATAATATAACTTGTATTGATTGGGGGTTTTTTTTTTGAACAGAACTGCTAACCCAATTGTCTAATAATATAACATGTATTTCTATTTTTGGGCAGAACCAGCTGACCTTGTAGTTCCAATAATTTAACTTGGATTTCTATTTTGGGCAGAACCTGCTGGCCTTGTAGTCCCGGCCTCCTCACAGGGTAATGAGAACAGCAGGACTGTGATGGCACCTAAACGTCCTTACGAAAAAATGTCGCAACCGTCACCTCCTCCTGGTGGACAGTCTGATCAAAATCAATTCCACACGTCGCAACCCCCTGGCTTCAACAAATATGGTGGACCGCCACCGAAAAGAAATTTTGATTTCAATCGGCTTGGAAGTGAGTATTTCTGTGTGTATGGTTTCTGGCTAAGATATTATTATACCAGTCTATAAGAATGATGTGATTCATCATTATGTCTAGTGTCTGTCTGTTCCTTTCCTTGTCTGCAAGATATTTAGAGGACTGCTGGACAGAATTTCACCAAACTTAGGTAGAAGCTTCATTGGAATGGCCTATGAAGCTTTTTGGTTTTGGTGTGTGTCCATGCGTGTATTCTTGTCCGGTGTATGTCCATCTGTCCATCAACTTGTGCATGTCTATACTGGCCTTGTCTGCAAGATAACTGAAGAACTGCTGGGTGGAATTTCACCAAACTTGGATGGAACCTTTATTCAATTGACCTCATCTGATTATCTTTTGTGTGTGTCCATGCATGTGTCCTCATCCATTGTCTGTCCATCCGTCTACTTGTACATGTATATACAGGCCTTTTTTGTAAGATATCTGGAGAACTACTGGATGGAATTTCACCAAACTTATATGGAACTTTAGTTCAAATGTCCTCATTTGATTAGCTTTTGGTGTGTGTCCATGCATGTGTCTTTGCCCGTCTACTTGTACGTGTACATACTGGCCTTGTCTGCAAGATATATGGAAAACTATTCGGAAATGGAATGACCTCCTCATCTGATTAGGTTTTGGTGTGTGTGTGTGTATCCGTCCAGGTATGGTGTCCGTCCATTTCGCTACTTGTACATGTATATACAGCCCTTTTCTGCAAGATATTTCTGGAGAATTACTGGATTTGATTTCACCAGACTTGGATGGAAGCTTCAAGTTCAAATAATATCCTTTTTCATTTGTTCTAACATTTCTACCCCTCAGACTGCTGGGGTCTTGTCTTAGGCATCTCAATCCTGTAATTTATTGCTCAAATCTACACCTGCTATAGTGTTGCCCTTATCCTCCTTTGAGATTCTGCTGTAGACTAAAAATTCTCACCCTCTGGAGCCTCAGCCAATAGGTTACACTGCGCCTGCGCCCAAACGCACTTCCCCAAATCCTTTTTCTTCCTACAGCCACAGCGTGTGGACGTCTTTAGAGAAAGCTCTGCTAGAATTAGATTTGTGTTTTTGCCTATCTTGATAGGGAAATTCAGTCTAGATTCAGATTATATACATTGTAAAAACAATGCCTAAACCACCGGGAATGCTAAGCGCTGCGAATCTTGCATACTATCTTGGTCACATTTGGATTCACATTCTTTGTGTTTTTCCTGCATAATGACCAAGCCTGGGTGATTATGCACAGGCCAGACGGGGATATTTATTGCAGGCCGCTGGAGACGGCCACTCCACGACAGGCAGCAAGCGGAAATTAACCTCAGAGTTGACAGGCAGTATCAACGAGGACATGCCGGATTGCCAGTCACCATTATCGCCTGTAATTCCGCCCAGTGGCCAGGACTTCCAGCCAAGCGGTACAGTCAGGCGAAGCTAGAACCCGTTTGACCAGCTCTTACCTAGGTGTGGTGCTATTCAACGGGCTTTCACTATTCTCGGACAAAAGAAGAAGACAAAGAAGTGGACCTATTGTACAGGAACAGCTTTTTGTTATCGGGACAAAGGGACATATTGCCCAGCCTAACAGCTGACCTTGACCTTCACGCAGTCAAGATGGCGCACAAATAAAGTTGCTATGTGTTGTCGTTTACACCTGGATTTACGCTAACAACGACGGGAAATCATTGTCTCGAGTCTTCAAGTTTCTGTTGGGAAGTATCCATTCTTGCTAAAATTTAACGATAACATATAAATGGCTATCATGAATTCTTTCCGTCCATTTATTTCGTTTTATTGTGTTGTTGTTGTTGTTGTTCGCGTCATCATGTAAGTCGCGGATTTATTTCAACACGTATTATTACGCACGTTGCACACACTTGAATGTGCCTAACTGCTCTTCTGATAAATAAATGTTATCATTGTATTCGTTTATAAAAATCACGAGAGTCAAATGAGAATTTGTGCGTATTTTTTTTTTTGGTGCACAATTTTCCAAGAAATATTTCCCGTTTTTTATTACGAAGAAGCCTAGATATATGTTGGTCTCTTAGAGTAACCATTCACTCGAAGTACAGGCTTTCATATATTGAAATCAGAATGGTTCTTTAATCAGTTTCGATTTCTTATACCTAGATTTGAAATTAATCTTAGTATTAAATTAATTTCTTTTTATTGAGAAATTAGGAATAGATCTATGTGGGTTTACTTTCCCGGGAGGACAATCAGAATACTCTCGTCCTAGACGACACTAGTATTACGTAGATCTTCTCTGGCATTATGCCTGCACAAGTCTTATTCATTATATCGACTTCAGCAGATTTGTTACGTTCAAGACGGACATCCGACCTGGAGACGTTCTCTATCTAGCCACAGTCCAGTACAATCGACTCTATGGACTACGGCTTCATTCATTCATAGACTGCTAATGATTTTCACCTACAGTCTTGTACTTTGCTTCGACGGACTTCGACTTCACCCTTGTCTATCTTAGCCGTCCCTCTTTTACTTGCTTCGTCCAAAACAGCTCTTTGGTCTACAGCATTGTAAAATTAAATTAATTTCTTTTATTGAGAGATTAAAAATAAAATAAAATTAAAAATTATCTGCATAATTTTTACTTTCATAATTAACTGGATGATCATTTTTACCCCTCGGGCAAATTTTGCCCGAAGGGTATTGTCGTCGTCAGCGTCGTCTGTCTGTCCGTCTGTCTGTCCATCTTTCTTGTGAACACGATATCTCAAGAAGAATTATAGCCAGGCATTGTGAATTGATACCACATATGTATTGGGTGAAGGGTCAGAAGCCTATTAAAAATGACTGACCTTGACCTATTTTATCAAGGTCAAATTCTAGTATTTGCTATATTTTTTGAAGGATTGAAGCTAGGGTCTCCAAATTCATATTATATATGCAACTCGTGATTGACTAGAAGTCTATCCCAGTTGACTGACCTTGACCTATTTTTTATAGGTCATATACTGTTTATTGTGATATAAGATGAAGAAATAAAGCTAGGCTTTCCAAATTAATACTATATATACATCTGGCGAAGGTCCAGAGGTGTACTGAAGATGACTGACCTTGACCTATTTTATCAAGGTCAAATTATAGTATTTGCTATATTTTTTTAAGGATTGAAGCTAGGGTCTCCAAATTCATATTACTTATGTAACTGGTGATTGGCTAGAAGCCTATCCCAGTTGACTGACCTTGACCTATTTTTTCAATGTCATACGGTTTATTATGGTCTAACATGAAGAAATATATCCATGGTTTCCAAATTGATACTATGTATACACCTGGTGAAGGACCAGAGGTGTACTGAAGATGACTGACCTTGACCTATTTTATCAAGGTCAAATTTTAGTATTTGCTATATTTTTGGAAGGATTGAAGCTGGGGCCTCCAAATTCATATTACTCATGCAACTCGTGACTGACTAGAAGCCTATCCCAGTTGACTGACCGTGACCTATTTTTTATAGGTCATATACTGTTTATTATGGTCTAACATGAAGAATATAGCTAGGCTTTTCAAATTAATACCATGTGTACATCTGGTGATGTCCAAAGGTATGCTGAAGATGGCTGACCTTGACCTATTTTATCCTTGACCTATTTTATTCAAGTCAGATTCTATTTAGTACAATATTCT
Source organism: Hanleya hanleyi (assembly GCA_036873755.1). Lineage (NCBI taxonomy): Eukaryota > Metazoa > Mollusca > Polyplacophora > Lepidopleurida > Hanleyidae > Hanleya > Hanleya hanleyi. Next base: position 227,909 of record JAVTVY010048857.1, read on the forward strand.
ATGAAAGATTATATCTACATTGTACAAATTTATATCACTTATGGCTGGACCTGAAGACTAATGAAGAATATCACTGACCTTGACCTATTTTTAAAAGGTCAAATTCTATATGTTAAGTTTAAGATCTCCAAATTCATGTTCCCTATGCGATTAGAATTGACTTGAATTTTTTTGAAGATGACTGACCTTGATCTATATTTCCAAGATAAAATTACTTGATTGGATTATAAGCTTTTTAAAAGAGTATATTTAGAGCTAAGAATTCGGTCATGCTCTACCAGAACCTCCGGCCTTGGCAAAAGCTGAACTACAGTGAACCCTAGTAGATCACATTTTTGTTATCTAGTTCTAAAAATACACTGATGATGTTATACAATGCATGATTGCTGGGTGTAGACAATAACTGATAGCCGAGGGGTATTGAAGCCCATGGGCTATTTTATACTTTTGTGACGGACTTGTAAGTATGTGACCTCAATTTTATATTGATTCAGCATTGAACATTTATTTCATGTGTTATTAGGTAACACCATTGATTTCTTTATGAATCATAACACCATTGATTTCTTTATGAATCATTTGATTGGTCAGTTCCAGATTGTGGAATTATGGGGCATGTTCTTGGACTACGCCATTGCCTTCCTAGACCATGTTTCCTCTTCCACTTGTCCGTTATAGATCGTCCTTCATTTCAGATTCCGCAACGACACTTTGGGCTCCGTCTTTACATCGACTTGTTCTTTAACTCGGTCGGTTTCACTGCATCTTGTGATTTGGAACGATAGACTCTACTACACTATGTGCTATGGTTTCATATGAGCCTCTACGATGTGTTAAAATCTTTATCGTCATTTGTCGTCCGCATCATTAGTACTCCGTTTCGGAAGTTATCATTTTCAGGGTTCATACTTATGTAAGTATCACGGGACAATCAAGTCTGGATATAACGTGTCGAGATGTGTCCATCTGCCAACGACTCAGGACCCAGACAGTAGTTCCTACATGAAGTGTCAACCTCCGTTTTTTCACGGACGTCAACTCTGGAGTATGGATGCGTTACATTTGCAGATAGATGGCCTACTACTACCTTTGTGTCGGAGATGTTTGAGCTTACAAGTTTGGTGCTCTGTCTCCGTTATGGTCTCCATGTTACTTCATCCAGAGGAACCTCCTGTACCGGACTGTCATTGGATCAAGTATTGTAGTGTTCCCAACCACTCTACCTTACCCTCTGCATGGATAGAGTTGTCAGGTTTGGATCCCTTTTCCTTAACCATCTGGTAGTCAGCGGCCGTTTACAGCTGGGAGTTTGACACCTGTCGCCACCACCCCGTGTCATGATGACATCGGTTTCATCGACCCGGGCCATCTATATCTCTCAGGATTGGTAAACCCCATCGATTTACTAGACGCAGATCTTCACATACCCATTCATCCTCGTCGCTTCCTATGCTTACCATCGCTGGTCGACGATTCGAGTGGCAGTTTCTCCCTTTTCGGAGTCAACATCGCATCATGATTTTTCATCAGTATCTCAAAACCAATCATGGCGTTCCTGCATCTATGGGTATTCATATCGAGGTATACACAGTCGACATCTTGGTTTTTCCCTCACCCTCAGAAGTCAGAGTTGCTACCAGCGCAATGTCGTCACTTCATCGGGGCAGTCTTCGACTCAGTCCATAAGTTGGCACGACCTCTAGAAGACCGGTGGACCAAGCTTCAGACTATGGTTTCAAGTTTTTGCTTCACCTTCACAGCACTCAAGCTTTGGCAGAGTCTTTTAGGTCAACTCACATCCACTCAAGACCTCACTCACTACGGTCGTCTCCAAGTTCGGCCTCTGCAACACCACCTACAGGGATATCTTCAGATGTCATTCCTCAACCCCCTGGTCCGATATTGACGTCTCTACACCCACATCTGATTTGGTGGCAGTCCCGTTACAATGTCATGCGGGGAGTACCCCTTGTACCGTCCGCTCCACTACACCATCTCTACCCCAATGCGTTCGAGACAGGTTTGGGGGCCCATCTAGACGACCTAGAGATGTCCGACAGATGTCGACATCGGATGCCAAACTTCATATCAACCTCTTGGAAATGAAAGCTGTCATCTGTGCAGTCCAGCATTGGAGTCATCTGCTGGTGAATTCGTCTCGTCCCATCATCAACAGACAATTCAACTGTCCTTGTTCATACCAACAAGATGGGTACCACCGGATCCTTCCCAACATTCCGTCATTGCTCAGTGGTGGCCTCGTCGACCGTGGTTTTCCGGCCCTGATCCATCTACTCACCGCCTCTCCACGTCGCCTACCAGTTTGGGCCAACCTGTTAAAGGTCAACCCAAACGGAATTTTTTTTGGTCTAAAAATCCTTAAAAATCATAGTTCATACTTCACTTTGTATAAAAAAAATATTGAAAAAATTCTAATCTGATCAGAAACACACTTAATATGGGAGCAAAGTGGGCTTTTTCACACTTTCACAGCTGGGTTGATGACGTCACGCAGGGAAGTTGCCTGAGAAAAAACAGCGGATAACATGGAAAGCGAGTGCAGTCAGAGCTCCGGTTCAGATGTCGATTCGAGCGATATCAGCTGCTTAGATGGAAATATTTTTCGCCAAGAAGATGAAATAGACATAGAGGAGGATGATGACGGGCAAATTAACAGTTGTTTGCAGACCAACGGCGGAATTCAGCCCTATCAATTTGAGCCGTACGGCTCCGATTCTGACAGTGACAACCACTCTGACAACGTGGAACTCGACGACGACAGGATTCGGAGAGGTCGTTTGTTGAATACAGATTGGTATGCAACTTGACTGGAAACCTTATTATCGTCATCTATAAGACCAAATGTCCATATATCTCAAACTGTATTGAATGTAGAACGATTCTGTGATGTAAAGAACGAGCACATCTGTGTTGTTATTGTTGTTACTGACCGAGGCAGCCTTTTCGAAGGGATAAACTCCGGGATTCGGCAGTATGGACAGTAAACTGTTGATAACTCTACTGATATACGTCCGATTTGAATTTTGTTTGTTTTCCCATAATCCCCATGAAATACTAATTTCAGAATTATATAGTTTGATAAAAAACCTTTGGACATTCATGGCGAAAAGTGCTCAATTTTCGACAAATTACCTCAATTAAATTGAAATCGAATGATATTCCCACAATCTCAAATGTCAAGGGATTATGAAAGTATTATTATCACTTCTGTATCTACAGCCATTCACTCCAATTGGTGTTTTTTATTTATTTACTTATCAAACGTATATATATTTATGAAAGATCATTTTATTATTATTAAATAGTATATATGAAATAGAGACTCATCCAGTCTAACCTGTAGGTGCTCAAGCAACAAATGCCACGCGAGAGCGAGCAGGGCATGTACAGCCGTCTCCCTGCCCGAGGCCTCGCTTGCAGGCTAGGTTCGTTCAGCCGATGTCCGTGATAGATTCTCCTTGTCCGATTTCTTTGCCGTCACATTCTGATTGTTCTTAGGTTTGATAGTTGGAATAGCTGTCCTCTTTAGTTTTGGTTTGTACCCGAATTCAACTGCTACGCTGTAGATATCCTCGAATGATGTCTAATTTCTGTCAAAATGTGCCGAACAAATTATACGAGTACTGGCTCGGGCCCTCTTTCCACACTCTCGTGTTGCGTACAAATTTCGTCCAATTTGCAGCGATTTTCTCGTCTTTAGGCCACAAATGAATACTAACACCGTAAAACTGCAAACTGCAACCTCCCACTACACAACGTCGCGGCATATTTAACAAATGATGCCCCGATACTCCGAAAATCTCCAGAAATCAGCAGCTACTTACGACTGTGGTATACGGCTTTAACATACAGAATACAAGACGGCTTCCCTCCATGACGTCACAGCTGGAATTGACAGGAGAGCGATTTTCACCTTTCAAACGGCAATATCTCGCCAACCAGACTGCACAAAATTATGAAAAAAATATCATTATTTTCAGAATCGAAAGGACTATTTTTTTATATTTTTGACCTCAGAGCGTTTGGGTTGACCTTTAAGCCAATCCTGCGGGATACCCCATCACAACCCTCAGTGGCTCAACTTATACGTCTGCAGATTACCAAGCGCACCCTCACAGACCAAGGATTTTCAGCAGATATTGCAGAGACGATGGTTTCACCAACCGATCTTCCACATCACAGCACCAGTCTAAGTGGAGGTTTTTCGTCTCATTGGTATCGACATCGAGGCTCCGATCCTGACACTGCTTTCTTCTTCACCTGCACCAAGATAAGAAGTTCAAAAGCAGCACTATTGAATGGTACCGATCAACCTTGGCCCGGGTTCTACGTTATTAGCCTGGATCCCAATATCTCTACATCCCTGTGCATTACAGTCACGTCGTTCCCGACAACTATTACGAAGTGGGACATTGGTGTGGTTTCTCAGCGCATACCTTCGCCCACCACCCTTTGAACCATTACAGTCAACCTCTATGAAAGCTGTTCCCTACAAGACTGCCTTTCTAGCGACCTTCGCCCTGGCGTCTAGAGTATCCGAGCTTCATGCCTTGGAAAAGAAATCAATGACTTGAACGGCAGATTGGGCACGCATATCCTTCCACCTGTTAATAAGTTCATCGTCAAGAATGAGACTGTACGACAAGGACCTTGTGCTCAACGTCTGTATTCCATCCCTGCATTATCAGATTTGTTCAAGGACTTGATAACGACATCTTACTGTGTCCAGTACGAGCAATACGTCACTACCTCAGCCGTACCAATCCTATCAGAGGTTCTTGTCGACTACTGATGCTCTCTCTTCTCCCAAGGGCTACTCAAGACATTACCAAGAATACGGTGGCCTCCTGCTGGAGCAAGACCATTAATCGACATACGAATTATCCCTTTATGTCCAGTGTTCCAATACGAGCAATACGTCACTACCTCAGCCGTACCAATCCTATTAGAGGTTCTTGTCGACTACTAACTGCTCTCTCTTCTCCCAAGGGCTACTCAAGACATTACCAAGAACACGGTGGCCTCTTGGTTGAGCAAGACCATTAAATGGACATACAAACTATCCCTCGATGCCCCCCCCACTGCTAGCCTCTGCATCTTCTCATGAAATACGAGCCATCGCAACATCATGGCCTTTATGGAAGAACGTATCGCTGGATGACATTGTCCAATCCTGTGCTTGGAGTGCCAATTCCACATTTACAGATTTCTATCGGAGAGACTTGTCAGTATAAACAGACAACCTGACCATGTTAGGACTGCTCGTTGCTGCCCAACATGTAGTCACCTAGTCTTCAAAAAAAGGGGGGGCAGTACCGATCTCAGGCCGACCGACCAGTCTGCAAGATGGTTACGAGTCACGGCATATCGGTAATCGCCCATACCAGCCAGCCAGCTGTCAAGACCCCGACACTAGTAAGTACAGTGAGTATAAATGTATTTATTTTCTAGGTAAATCTAGTGTCGGACATTCAAGAAAATTTCATAGTAAGAAATTGGCGATTGGAGCATATCGTTGGTACCCTAGTATTCGGGTTCAGAAGCCCCGGTCCTTATACCCTTCTTACCGTCTCACTAGTAATTGCCCCTTAGCCCCTACAGTGCTTTACGCCCAGGGTTTACTGACGGGTTCAGTTAACGTACCACAACCATGGTCAGTTGGTTCCACTAGTATTCGGGTTCAGAAGCCTCGGTCCTTATACCCTTCTTACCGTCTCACTAGAAATTGCCCCTTAGCCCCTACAGTGCTTTACGCCCAGGGTTTACTAACGGGTTCAATTTACGGTACCATGCATCTCTGATCATCTCAGCGGTTACAGCCACACTTCAACAAAGCCGAGGCCCACGTCCTGCTGTTGGTAGTGGGCAACACTATAGCAGGTGTAGATTTGAGCAATAATATTAAACATTTATAAACAATGTTGGTATTTATTATCAAATCAAACCTGCTATAGTCTGGACTGCCCGACCCAGCCTCCCCGCACTCTTCTCGGCCTTGCACGCATCACGCTTATAGGCTTATAGAAGAAAAAGGATTTGGGGAAGTGCGTTTGGGCGCAGGCGCAGTGTAACCTATTGGCTGAGGCTCCAGAGGGTGAGAATTTTTAGTCTACAGCAGAATCTCAAAGGAGGATTAGGGCAACACTATAGCAGGTTTGATTTGATAATAAATACCAACAATGTTTATAGATGTTTAATCTTATAGATTCACAGCATTCTTTTGGATACTTATTGCCACATTCATTTTACAATACCTTCTCATAAACACTGTGCCCAATCAATGCAAGATGGGAGGTTGGGGGAGACGTATGTTTTTGCTAAAAAAAACAAAACAACCAGCATAGGCTTCATGCCAGTGCGGCAACTCAAAGGTTAATTCAGACGTTACCTTACTTATAAGGTCTGCTATCTGTCCGGTTCATCATGGGAACAAATTGAAATCTTTATGGATTTGATTTGGGAACATTTAGACAGACACACTGCAGTTAGTGGACTAAAATTTGGAAGTTCATCATAATTTTTCTAATTTTGTCCCGCTTGCATCTGATATCCTATTAAACTACCCCTAAATGGATACCCACCTTTTCAACCAGCACTTAATACATGGTAACATAAATTAGAATAAATTGGGCTTCAAAACAATTAAATGTAAATTGCTATCAATTATGTCAGACCGTTTATCCCTGATCATTGTTGATCCATGATAGTGTATTTCAAGGTTGAAAGTGTTATGGATTTTGTACAAGTTTACTGAACAGACATTGTACAAGTTTACTGAACAGACATTTGAATGAAGTTTTTCCTTTCACAGGCTACAGGCAATCTGGCTTCAATCCCAACTTTAATCCTGAGAACGCCACACTGGAAGTGCGGAAAGTTCCCAAAGAGTTCAACACAATTGCCAAACTCAATGAACACTTTGGAAAATTTGGTACACTAGTCAATATTCAGGTAAAGTATTCTCTGGTTTGATCAATCCCCTGATGATACAGTTACACTGAATGAATTTTCCTACCATAAAAGCCGGGTGTGATCAAATTTATTAGAACAGGAAGTGGACAAAACAGTCCAAATCATGCAAATGATCCATTATTTTGTTAATGATTTTAGAAAGGGCAATAAAAAATTTTGATGGGAGGAACGAATCACAACTTTAGGACATTACATGTAATTGGTGTTAATATGAATGGGCAGAATTCAACATTCTTGTCTTTTTTAAGAACGTTTTACAACAGTGTAAGTGCTGGGCCAAACATGACCAAACTTCATTTCTGTTCATATGATAGATTTCCAGCTACTGTACAAACATGCATCAAACAAAGAAGGACAAACTTGATAGGCATGTATTCTACAAGTGAAGTATAATGTACCACCAATGCTTCGAGACTTTTTGTTTATAAATAGCATGTGTGTGACAAATAGCTCTCAATATGTGAGTTTGGATATTGTTTTACCTATCTATTTATCAGGTATCTTATGATGGAGACCCTGAAGCAGCCCTCATCACTTACTCTAGGAACGCAGAAGCTAACGGGGCTTACCGTAGCAGTGAACCCGTGTTCAATAATCGCTTTATCAAACTCTTCTGGCATAAAGAGAAGCCCACTGCACAACAACAACAATCTGTAAGTAAAGGCAACATGCTATGTGTATGACTGGTTAAACATGTTTGTTTCAAGGATGTCCGTAGCTGATTCAGTGCCATAACTTTCAAAATAAATATAGCACAGGGCCTTGATCCAAGTCACCAAGAGCCAGTCCCAAGGTGTATCCCATGCCATGAAGATCTCACAGTGAAACATATTCTTACCAACTGTATGTAAAGATTTCAAGATTGTAAGAGATTCTTTTTATCGAGCAGCTACTTAAGAAGATCTTTTCTGTCAAGTGAAAGAAAACTATCTTGAATTAGTTGAGAGAAATCGGTTTGTTTTGTAAGTTTTAATGTGAGTATGTTTTAATGTGTTGGATTACTAAATCATTAACTAGAATATTCAGAATTTTGTTTGATCGTCGATATATAGCTGTAATATTGCTGAAGGCGACGTTAAATCTTAATTCTCTCTCACTCTCAGTATATCCTGTATCTTCTAATTTTTAAACAGCATTTTGGAAAAAGCCATTGTTATGTCAACTGAGGCTAAATACTGTGACATGGATATGTTAATTATTCCAAGAACTGAAAAGACAGCTAGTGAAATTCATAAAATGTTCGCAGAATTTCTCTCTGCAGATGCCTGAAATTAACATTTGCTATCTGAATAATTAGAGTAAATAGGGTAACTCCAGAATGGGATTACAAGTGCAAAGCAACTTGAGTGAATGTGTTAACTTTTATCAAAATGCGTGTTCTTATTTTTCTATCATGTTCAAGGGTATTTGAGAAACTTTAATAAGAAACAAGAATTGACAGGTGGTAAAATATCTTTTACCATAGCCATCTATCACAGTTTATAACTTTCTGGTAGAGCTAGACCTAAACATACAGTGTAGAAAGTTTAACCTCTTTCGCCACACCAGAATTTAATAAAAATAAACCCTTCATCAATAGTCATTGATAGGGTTAAAGTATTTACCATGATTATTTATTACTATCAGGGCTCTGGCACTCCACAGCATAACCAGTCTGAAATGACTGTTGAGGATCACAGAATTCCTATCAAGTCCAGACTTGGTCCAGGTGTAATACCCTCCCCTGAAAAAATGCAGCTCAATAATCTAATCCCTAAACCTAGTCAAGCCACTGAAAAGGTGAGTACTGGATTGGTGCATGTAACTGTCTACCTTTAATCGTGTATATAGACAATTCCGGTGATAGAGATTTGTCGGAGAGAGAGAATTCCAATGTACATTTAGCTGCTCAAATATACTGTGACATAAGAACTACGTAGCAGCTGTTAATCAATCCTTTGGATACTCTATTTACTGGTACTAATGAGGATAGCCTCCAATGTTTTCATGGCGTAAGTAATTGGCTCAGAGAGTATTCCCATTAACTAAAACTTCAGTGATGGACCAGGATGACAGTAGAATGTGACAAAGAACATTTTTTTAAAATATATTTTACCATCAATATATTCATGAAACTTTAGACTCTTGGACTACTTAGTCGTGGAAATGTAAAGTAAATGGTCACCTGGGTCTTACCTGTTCGGATCATGTGTCGCCAGAAATGGTAAAACAGATACTTTATTAATTGTGTTAAGAGTCTTAGAACCAGATGATGCAATACTTCATAGCTGCTGATAAGTAATACTGGGGAATTCATTCCAAGCTTTCTTGGCCTCCAACTGCAATGACTGAGGGCTGTTCCAGAAAAAAGAACATGGGGGGGACAGAAGGCACTTTATTTTTGCCCCCACCACCCATGTAATGAAATATAATTTTACCCCCACCACCCATATTATTGAATATAATATGTAATCAACATAAATGCCATTATGTTTATCCATCAGGCAACCACCCATGTAATTATATAACTCTTTTACCCCACGACCCATACGCAAATATATAAAGTGCCTTCTGTCCCCCCCATGTACTTTTTTCTGGAACAGCCCTGAGGTGAAAGGACTGGGAAATCTGATGAGACATTGATTCGAATGCAGGGATTCATAGAAGTCCAAAATTTTGCCACCGGATACTGAAATTTCAGTATTTTTTTTACCTCAATTGAGTTTTTATCAGTGTTTGCCACCGGCATCCTGATTGCTATTGAGTTTTTTTGTGTTTTTGCCGCCGCTATATTTAATGGTTCTGAGATAGAGTTTAAAGCTTAGAATAAAGTAATATAACCTCAAATTTGACATAATCATTGAACTGTCTTAATTTATTTGAACAAGAATAGAATATTCTATCACCACAAAGTCAGCTTTCCAGGGGTGCAGTCTATCGGAGATGGCTCAATTCCCATCTCCTACCGACAACTGCACCCCAATTACTAGCATTGTTTCAGTTATAAAAATATTTTTGTCAATTTAAATAATCCATATCCTTCCTAATTTGGAATGAACGAGATCTGAATTGCGATATTTAATCCCAGTCAGGGGTTTTCCCTAAAATGTTGAACAGGCCTCGAAATAAAACAGCACGGGGTGATAAAAAAATTGATCCCCTGATTTTTGGTCCAGGTGATCGATTTTTTGATCTCCTAGTAGATCAACCACGTAACCAATCGATCACCTGAATCGATCACCTAAAACTAGAGATTTCATGTTGTATGAATGGATTGGTTTTTCTTAAGTGGAATTGTGCAAAATGACTCAATGTGCATGACAATTTACTAAATTCATTTCAGGAAATATATCCAAGATAAAACTTGACATTTTAAGAACGTGTTTTACTCCTTCCTGACTGTCTCTTAACCCTACTAGTAGTGCTGTCGATTTCCGAGTGCCAGGCTGTCAAGCAGTGTTGAACCTTTCAAAATGGGTTCAAAAACGGTGTCTGTCAAGTCGTTGGAATTGACAAATAAAAAGAAATAATGGATGGTATTTGATGCACGATACATTAATTTGAACCCCTGAACATACATTCGGAACATATTTGGCATTTTACAGCTTTAGAAATATTTAGGAAACGCAATTTGGCAAAAATATTGTACTGTAAAACTCACGTAAGAAATTTTATCACTTTCAGATTACTAACGATGGACGGTCTGTTTTGCTTCATTCCGACTAAATAACTCGTCTAAAATCTTATAGATGTCACGATATGTATTCCTGATTACACTTAGGATAAAGAATACTGAACATTTATTCAACATTCGGTAAAAATCCTGTTGTTTATGCAACTCGTGGTTTCGGTGAGCGAAGCCAAACACCATTGTGATTCTGTCGAATTCGACCACGGCACAAGCGATATTTATGGTTGACCAATCAGAAAGTCGGGTTACGTCAGGTGATCAGGTTTTCGCGGGGTTGAATGAAAAGACTTTAAAACACATGACCATTTTACCCAATAACATTGACGCATTTCTACTACGTGACCCAAATACTGTGTGTAAAGGAAACACGAGTTGTTGCCCTTCAATTTTTTTATCTCGAACGTGGAGAATGTGTTCCTGTAAACGATCTTGTAAACAAGGTGCGTTTTTACTCGTTTTAAAGAACTTTTCTGAATAAATGACACGCGTACGTATAAAAAATTTTTAAACGGATTTGTTGGTCGAATTACGAGTTTTAGCATTCACCAGAATTGAGTTTATAGCTGAGAAATTGAATATTTACTGTGCTAAACGCACACACTTCAGTTTTTTACAGTCCGAATTGAGTTTCCCAGTGAATTTTGCCACCGAATACCGGTGGCAAAAACCGACGTGTATGAATCCCTGCAATGTATGGAATTAATGATACAGTTTTAATTTTAATGATGCATTGTTTTGAACAAATCCGTTTTTTACCTTTTGCAGAGTCTCATATATACCTCCACGGTGGGAAGTTTAACAAAGACAGTGTTTAACCCGGCTGCTCTCAAGAACTTGACCAGTCCCACATCGGTCAATCCTCCAGACCTGACTACTCACCGAAAGGTTGAAGAACATGCCAGTATTGCCAGGAAAGTAAGTGCTCTTGTTCAAGTTCCCAGAAATGTGTACAGTGTTAGATAAATTCTGTGGCATGGCAACAGTGCTCTATTTCAGTGTCATTCCTCCGAAGTGAAACAGACCAGCTATCCCTGAAATAAGTGTCATAAGGCCACATTGTTTTATTTGTTGGTTTACGGATTGGTGGAGTTGAAAAATTGGGTCGGCCGGTTGAGAAAAAGGTAGGGGGAGGAGAGTAAGTTGCAGGTATGAGAATCCTCCGTATTTAGATGGAAATCTGTCTTTTTCCTCGCGTAGTTACTGGGGGGGGGTGGGCGGGGGGTGGTAAACACTTTATGTGGCTCTGTACTTGCCAATGTACTCGGAAGAGGTCCGGGTCAATTTTCGATATCTAGTGTTGATCTCATTTTCGGTAATCTGTTGTCGCGATTACGAACCTTGTTCCTATGGACTCGCCCCTTGCACAAAACTGACGTGCATCTAACACTATAGGCAGACTGGACAGGACTGGAACGCACTGGGAACAAGAGTCCAAAGCTCGGGGCCACATCATGTAATGTACGCCATTATCGGTCGTCAAACGACATTGAACATTAACACGCTGACCGTCAATCAATTGTCATCGACGGCCCTATCCATCCATGCAGTAGGTTTGTATCCGTAGGTAAATTGAAGTCATCTTATTATCTCGCCTTACGAAGTAAAGGGGAGATATTGTGAGAGGGGGAAAGAGGATGTCGTCGTCGGTGTCGGTGTCGGTGTCCCCTGCCTGGAAATGAATGGGTTTTTGGTTTAGCAAGTTAAAAAAAAATCTAGAAAAATTAGAAAAAATATAAAAAAAATATAAAAAATATGGGGGGTGGGTATGCCACCTGGGGGTACTACCCCTGGGGTACTCTAATGTTAAAATCCCTATGAATGAGTTTTGCGTTTAGCTGAAGTGCACATGTACATCTGTACTTGGAAAGTTTCTTGCAGTTGTCAGCTGTCTTTGGATGATTATGAAACTTGGTATACATGTTTCTTATGATAAGAGGATGTACCTGTGCTATTTTTGAGAAGAAATATTAATTTTTCTCAAAATTATGGCAAATGAAGAGTTTTCTGTTTAGGTAAATTGTACATATACATGTCCATGGTAAGTTTGCTCCAGTTGTCAGCTGTCATTGGATGATTATGAAACTTGGTACACATGTTTCTTATGATTAGAGGATGTACCTGTGCTATTTTTGACAAGAAATATTAATTTTTCTCCAAATTATGGTAAATGAAGAGTTTTCTGTTTAGGTAAATTGTACATATACATGTCCATGGTAAGTTTGCTCCAGTTGTCAGCTGTCATTGGATGATTATGAAACTTGGTACACATGTTTCTTATGATAAGAGGATGTACCTGTGCTATTTTTGAGAAGAAATATTAATTTTTCTCAAAATTATGGCAAATGAAGAGTTTTCTGTTTAGGTAAATTGTACATGTAGGCCTCTACATGTATACATATACATCTACATGGTAACTTTGCTCCAGTTGTCAGCTGTCATTGGATGATTATGAAACTTGGTACACATGTTTCTTATGATTAGAGGATGTACCTGTGCTATTTTTGACAAGAAATATTAATTTTTCTCCAAATTATGGTAAATGAAGAGTTTTCTGTTTAGGTAAATTGTACATATACATGTCCATGGTAAGTTTGCTCCAGTTGTCAGCTGTCATTGGATGATTATGAAACTTGGTACACATGTTTCTTATGATAAGAGGATGTACCTGTGCTATTTTTGAGAAGAAATATTAATTTTTCTCAAAATTATGGCAAATGAAGAGTTTTCTGTTTAGGTAAATTGTACATACAGGCCTCTACATGTATACATATACATCTACATGGTAACTTTGCTCCAGTTGTCAGCTGTCATTGGATGATTATGAAACTTGGTACACATGTTTCTTATGATTAGAGGATGTACCTGTGCTATTTTTGACAAGAAATATTAATTTTTCTCCAAATTATGGCAAATGAAGAGTTTTCTGTTTAGGTAAATTGTACATGTAGGCCTCTACATGTATACATATACATGTACATGATAAGTTTGCTGCAGTTGTCAGCTCTCATTGGATGATTACGAAACTTGGTACAAATGTTTCTTATGATTGGAGGATTTATTTGTGCTATTTTTGAGATGAAATATTAATTTTTCTCCAAATTATGGCAACTGATTGAGTTTTGCGTTTAGCCGATTTGCACATGTACATCTGTACACCACAGTTTGCTGCAGTTGTCAGCTGTCATTGAATGATTATGAAACTTGGTACACATGTTTCTTATGATTAAAAGATGTACCTGTGATACCATCCATACCATCACTACCATCCATACCATCACTACCATTCCTACCATCACTACCATCCATACCATCACTACCATCCATACCATTCCTACCATCACTACCATCCATACCATCACTACCATCACTACCATCCGTACCATAACTACCATTCCTACCATCACTACCATCCATACCATCACTACCACCCATACCATCACTACCATCCATACCATCGCTACCATTCCTACCATCACTACCATCCATACCATCACTACCATCCATACCATCACTACCATCCATGCCATCACTACCATCCATACCATCATTACCATTCCTACCATCCATACCATCACTACCATTCCTACCATCACTACCATCCATACCATCACTACCATCCATACCATCACTACCATCGCTACCATTCCTACCATCACTACCATCCATACCAACACTACCATCCATACCATCACTACCATCCATACCATCACTACCATCCATACCATCACTACCATTCATACCATTCCTACCATCCATACCATCACTACCATCCATACCATCCCTACCATCACTACCATCCATACCATCACTACCACCCATACCATCACTACCATTCCTACCATTCCTACCATCCATACCATCACTACCATCCATACCATTCCTACCATCACTACCATCCATACCATCACTACCATCCATACCATCACTTCCATCCATACCATTCCTACCATCACTACCATCCATACCATCACTACCATCCATACCATAACTACCATTCCTACCATCACTACCATCCATACCATCACTACCATCCATACCATCGCTACCATTCCTACCATCACTACCATCCATACCATCACTACCATCCATAGCATCACTACCATCCATACCATCACTACCATCTATGCCATCCTACCATCCATACCATCACTACCATCCATACCATCACTACCATCCATACCATCACTACCATTCCTACCATCACTACCATCCATACCATCACTACCATCCATACCATCACTACCATCCATACCATCACATCCATACCATCACATCCATACCATCCATACCATCACTACCATTCCTACCATCACTACCATCCATACCATTCCTACCTTCACTACCATCCATACCATCACTACCATCCATACCATCACTACCATTCCTATCATCCATACCATTCCCACCATCACTACCATCCATACCATCACTACCATCCATACCATCACTACCATCCATGCCATCACTACCATCCATACCATAACTACCATTCCTACCATCACTACCATCCATACCATCACTACCATCCATACCATCACTACCATCCATACCATCACTACCATTCCTACCATCCATGCCATCCATGCCATCACTACCATCCATACCATTACTACCATCTATACCATCACTACCATCTATACCATCACTACCATCCATACCATCACTACCATCCATACCATCACTACCATTCCTATCATCCATACCATTCCTACCATCACTACCATCCATACCATCACTACCATCCATGCCATCACTACCATCCATACTATAACTACCATTCCTACCATCACTACCATCCATACCATCACTACCATCCATATCATCACTACCATCCATACCATCACTACCATCCATACCATCACTACCATTCCTACCATCACTACCATCCATACCATCACTACCATCCATACCATCACTACCATCCATACCATCACTACCATTCCTATCATCCATACCAT
>JAVTVY010048858.1:0-23403 GCA_036873755.1 Hanleya hanleyi
CGGCGTGTGTGGATGGTGGGTGCTGGGTACAAGATGGCGGCGTGTGTGGATGGTGGGTGCTGGGTGCAAGATGGCGGCTGGTGTGAGTGAGTGCAAGAATGTATTCATCCGCGGTCATGTCTACGAAAAGACACGGACTTTACCGAAGATACACGGACTTTAACGAAAAGACACGGACGTACACGAAAAGACGCGAAGGTGAACGCCATTGTGGGAAACCTCCCACAGACAGGTCAGTACATGCATTTCTATGTTGTTCACGCATAATAAAAGGATTGATCTGTAATCTGTGTTGTTGTTGTTGTTGTTGTTGCTCCTTTTTTTGGACTAACCCATCAGAATAGTACGTATCACGGACTACACCCGTAGAGCTACATCTGGTCTATAAAACACGTCCCTCTGGATCCCACACCTTCATTTCTACAGAGCGCATTAGATGCTCCTTCATGAATGCTTCACATTGATACCTCACTCCATCCCATCGGTCCACTAGGGGCTCTCCTAGCGCCAAAAAAGGCTATTTTCATACCCTTCGGCCACCGCGCATGCGCACAATCACCCTAATTCAACCCCACACCCAGTCCATTAGATGCTCCTTCATGAATGCTTCACATTGATACCTCACTCGACCTCATTGGACCATTAGGGGCTCTCCTAGCTCCAAAAAGGCTATTTTCATACCCTTCGGCCACCGCGCATGCGCACAATCACCCTAATTCAACCCCACACCCAGTCCATCCGATGCCCCTTCACCTAAGCTTCAATTTGATACCTCACTCCATCCCATCGGTCCACTAGGGGCTCTCCTAGCTCCAAAAAGGCTATTTTCATACCCTTCGGCCACCGCGCATGCGCACAATCACCCTAATTCAACCCCACACCCAGTCCATCAGATGCCCCTTCACCTAAGCTTCAATTTGATACCTCACTCGACCCACTTCCCCCCAAAAAAAAAAAATTTTTTTGAAGATTTTGAAGATTCATATCCTTCGGCCACCGCGCATGCGCACAATCACCCTAATTCAACCCCACACCCAGTCCATCAGATGCCCCTTCACCTAAGCTTCAATTTGATACCTCACTCGACCCACTTCCCCCCCCAAAAAAAAAAAAATTTGAAGATTTTGAAGATTTGCGCATGCGCACTCGAAAAGGGTATGAAAATAACAGAGCTCTCGTCCAATCAACACCCAGCCCATTAGATGCCCCTTCATGAATGCTTCACATTGATACCTCACTCGACCCCATTGGACCATTAGGGGCTCCCCTAGCTCCAATTTTCATACCCTTTTCGAGTGCGCATGCGCAAATCTTCAAAATCTTCAAAACAAATTTTTTGGGGGGGGGAAGTGGGTCGAGTGAGGTATCAAATTGAAGCTTAGGTGAAGGGGCATCTGATGGACTGGGTGTGGGGTTGAATTAGGGTGATTGTGCGCATGCGCGGTGGCCGAAGGGTATGAAAACAGCCTTTTTGGAGCTAGGAGAGCCCCTAGTGGACCGATGGGATGGAGTGAGGTATCAAATTGAAGCTTAGGTGAAGGGGCATCGGATGGACTGGGTGTGGGGTTGAACTATACCGTTTAGGTGTATTGATGATAATAAAATTTAAAGATCGCTATAGTCAGAGCTTGAGCACAAAAAAAAGGGAATTCTAGATGAACCTGGGAAAGATGGGCAGTTCCATTTGGACCAATCAGCGGTCGAGAAAAAGAGCCAATCAGCGGTCGAGAAAAAGAACCAATCAGCGGTCGAACAATCAGCCAATCGAATTGGGGTACTCACGGTGTGCTTTCGCTGACGTCCGCGCCTACATCTGGGTTCTTGTATACCCGGGTAATGTCCAACACATACTCACATAATGAAAGCAAGAATCGAACTTGCGACCCCTCGAGATGAAGGATACCCGTCCAGGTTTCATTTTTTTGAGGTGTACTGAAATGCTCCCTCTAATTTATGCCACGGTATCTATTTTTACATCTAGGTTGAAGATTTATATCGACACTGCTACACACTTTTCGAGATGTGTTTTCACTTTCGATGAAAGCACAAAACAGTCTAAAATGAGTCTAAAAAAATTCACCTACGCTAATATTTTCTAGTGTTTTGTAGAATATAGATTCGCGTTCATTTCTATTTCGTCAAGAAAAATGTTTTGTAGAATATAGATTCGCGTTCATTTCTATTTCGTCAAGAAAAAATTTTCATCTCGAAAATTGGCAGATTGAAATGTTCTCTCTCATTTTATTACACGGTATCTATTTTTACAGCTGTCAACTGTTATGGTTTGGTCACAATGTTGCCATTTTCTCCCCTATATTTAGCGTCCACAAAAAGAAGAGTATATTACAGCAATTATGTTCAAGAAAACATCCCGCTAGAAAATTGTCTTCAAATTGTCTGTTGTTGTGGGAGTATAAAAAAATCCTGGTCAACAGGGGCGCGTATATTTCGTGCGACGCTATGTTGCCAATGCATTGAAATTTGAATAGGTTGTCTGCATGGGTTTCAACGCAAGTATAGTACTAAAGTCTAGCTTACCTGATAAAAGAGTTTAGTCCAGATGTATACCTATATCCCATACTCCCGGGCGTTTGATGCATATCTGGGGCTGTTTTTTCCTAGGTGGGTATAACACACCATGAAGCCTTCATCACGATGCATTCGTATGCTAAAAAAATATGGGTATCACCACCAATCTCATTTCCATATATATTTTTTCGAAATTCACAGATATTTCCATCGGTAAATCCGGTGTTCAGTATACCACGTGGATGAAATGAACGCACATACATGCTCCCTGGTTTGGTGTCGACATCCCAGCGGTTTTCTGTTTCTTGGCTTGTCACGCATTTTTTCGAAATTCACAGATATTTCCATCGGTATAAAATCCGGCGCACACGAGAGATATCAGCTGAGCTAACGGCCTCAATTGCCTGTCAGCTCTCTTGTTGTTTCAGCGCACACGGTGAGCAAAAGTTTCAAGAAATTGATTTCAGTTCCCGCATAACGTCTTCTTCAAGTCCATTTTGAAGAGTCGAGCGTATGAATCGAGTCAAAATAACATGCGATTCATTGGCCTGTCCGGTAAAACTGCTGAGCTGTTGGCTTGCGTTCGCCGCACACGCTGCTCGCGAGGCGAAATTATCAAACAAGTTTGATATTTTTCCCCCGGCCTCGCGGTTCAGCCAATGAACTATAAGAAAAACATATGTGTGTGCATATTAATAAACCACGTTGGCTGTATAGGTCGTAGAAAATGGGCGCCTAAAAAATGAACACATTTCATTACACTGTTGCGAATTGTTGCCAGTGCACGTGTCACTCAGTGCGTTTTCATATCCAGCTCAAATTGACACGGAGAATTTCGTTACCATTACCAGTAAATTGTAAGTTTATTGCGGAAAGAATTTATATTGCATAAATTCCTGCGGGAAATAGGAAGTACACATATATAAAGAATATTGTCTTGACGTAAAAGTTTGGACATTTCATATTTACGGAGATATGGATTTTTTATAACTGAGCCGGTTTTTCGTGTAAACCATCGCAGCGAAAAGGGAAACGGCTGTCATCTTCGTTTTGCTATGTCACAAAAAGTGCCCGAATTACTTATTCCTAAATGATTTCATGACGAATCCAACTAAGGTTAGCAAGTATACATATTTTACGATATTGTGAATAACTGTGAGCACATAAGACGTTCTGGTTGCTGAGATCTGAATTTTTGAAGTTTGGCAATTTTCTGACTTCGAGCTTCGAATACCCACCGCCATATTTGTTGGAAGCCGGTTTTTCGTTTGTCATGATGGAAAATCATTAATTAATCATATTTTGAGATATATTTCTCAAGACAACCTTGTATTCATTGAAAATATAAATCGGCGAGTAGTAGACGAAGGGAAAATTGGGAAGTACTGACCATGCCCCAGAATACTTCATATGCATATCACGGCCTTAAGGCCTATGTAAGATGTAATCTACTTCACAGTTTAGTAGTATAAAAAGCGCAAGTCCTATTGACCTTGCCCCTTCCAAAGAAATAAAATCGGCTCTATTTTACAGGAGTATATACGCAGGTCACGTGGGTTGTCACGTCACTTCCGGGTTTTCACTAAACACTACCTCCAAACATAGAAGAGTTCCAATTTTTTCCCTTAGACGTCCGTATGTTCATCCTCCAAACCCACAAGAGTTCCAATGTTCAACCGCCGGGGTGTTTTCCACTGGCCTGGCCCGCTCCAGCGCCCCGCAGCGCGCGCGCGCGCGCGTCATCCCGCGTCATCCCCGGCAGTGCGCGCGCGGACGCGGGTCAAAAGGTCAAAGGGTCACCTCCAGGTCAGACGGTCCAATGTCCAATGAGACAATGTTGCGGCATCGCTATAGTCAGAGCTTGAGCACAAAAAAGGGGATTCTAGATGAACCTGGGAAAGATGGGCAGTTCCATTTGGACCAATCAGCGGTCGAGAAAAAGAGCCAATCAGCGGTCGAGAAAAAGAACCAATCAGCGGTCGAACAATCAGCCAATCGAATTGGGGTACTCACGGTGTGCTTTCGCTGACGTCCGCGCCTACATCTGGGTTCTTGTATACCCGGGTAATGTTTTTCTGGACATGGATGGGTTACCTTTGGCTCCATTCTAGGCCACTGATTGGCTAATACGGTGTTCAAAGCCACTTTCATGCATTATGCTCATAGAACTTATAGTCATAATCTATACGTGTTGGACGAGTCTCTTCACTCACCGTATACACGTACCTCAATGAAATGCCCGCTCCAAACCTAGACCAAAGACACGTACTTGGTCTGTAGGCTGATTTCATTGGCTCTCTATTTTTACTATAGTGCTCTTGCATTCTAACCTTGATGGGTTACCTAGAACTTATAGTCATCAACATAATCTATACGTGTTGGACGAGTCTCTTCACTCACCGTATACACGTACCTCAATGAAATGCCCGCTCCAAACCTAGACCAAAGACACGTACTTGGTCTGTAGGCTGATTTCATTGGCTCTCTATTTTTTACTATAGTGCTCTTGCATTCTAAACTTGATGGGTTACATTTTGGCCCCATCCTACACCACTGATTTCAGTTTGACTGAATCTCCACATTGGGCATTGATGCATTAGGAATAAAACACACAAGACAGGGTTTTTTGGTGAGATCTCATTTTTTTTATTCAGTGAACAACAACAACGTGAGAACAACCACGTGAAAACTGAAGCCCAGAACAAGGGGCTTGTAATTAACTGAAGCCCAGAACAAGGGGCTTGTACATTGAAGCCCAGAACAAGGGGCTTGTAAACTTAAGCCCAGAACAAGGGGCTTGTCATTAACTTAAGCCCAGAACAAGGGGCTTGTCATTAACTTAAGCCCAGAACGGGGCTTGTACATTGAAATGATGGGCGGCCCAGTCATAGACGAGTACATCGCGGTCCTCGGCCTGGGGGTACTCGTCAAACATCTGTACGATGGTAGATAAGGGTCTTCCCCGGCATCGATGGTACAGGTAAAACAAGCAATATTGTCCGCACACGCCACTGGTCAGGCTTTGCAACGTTTGACTGTTCCAACACCACGTCTCTGTGCCTTGATCCATGAAGTCTGTTAAATCGGGATGGAGGGGTGGCAGACCGTACGGGTCAAAGTATTCCCCCTGCTGTTCTGTCAAGTACACGGCCACCCAGTGTTCACCGGGTCGATCCATCGGGTCCGTGTTGAGAACGTAAGCAGCAGGATACATACGGTCTAATGGAAACACATCTCGGGCGAACACCCCTTGAAAGACCCTACGTGTCTCTGGGTCATTCTCCAGCACGGTGGTTATCTGGTCTGTATCCATGTTAGGTGGAGAAGTCACACAGGACGTTGCGCGCCTTGTCCACTTGAATGATGTTGTCAAACTCGGCGTAGCAGATCACATTGACGGTGGTCGCCAGGGCTCGTGCAAAGTGGATTTCCAACCGTAAATTGCCTTGCTTGGTCAGGGCCAGCTGATGGTCGTTCTCTAAGGTGGGGGTCAGATCGAAACAGAACAACGTGTATCCGTTCCCGTAGTCCTCCCGACTGATGAAATTCCCTTCGTCTTGGTTGATTTGACCGGTGGCTGTAAACAGGCTCTGATAGGCTCGAATGAAATTCCTCCGCCCAAAGTTCGGTGTTAAGGCCGTGGCTGGCACCTGTTGTCCATCCACATGCAGGGCCACAAAATTGATGCCGAAATGTTGAAAGTCAAACGGATTCTCTGGGTAGGCTCCGCTGAAACTGGTATTTTCCACACAGGCCAGGATCAATCGCTTGGGTAGTTCCCCCAGGAACAGGTTTTCTTTGTTGGCGCCCATATTTCCAGCAGGCACAGAGAACACTTTGGTTTGTACACGTCGGATAGGGTACTGGGCTGGTTTTGTTTCCAAGGCTTTCATGTGTCCCAATTGAACGGCTGGATTCGGTTTCACTTTTCGGACATACAGGACTGCGTCTTGGATGACAATCTTATAGTCCGCTGCATGCCCCTCTACGTTAGTGGCCATCAAGGCGAAGGTCGGAGGCGCCCGTATCAGTCGGATTTTGATGGGGATCTTGTTCAAGAGGTACCGGTCTTGCATGAACATGTCTGCATGCAGTCGACCCATCATATCCACCGAGGCACTGTTCGCAGTGAAAGCCTTCCGTTTGTTATATCCCCCATTGTCCGCCGTGTCCATGTGCTCGGGCGTGTCCTTGTAGAATAAAGCGGTTGTCAGCTGAGATTTTTTAGCCTCTCGGCCATACGACAACAGTGTCTCGATGTAGGCTCGATAGGGGTACGTGTTGGTGGAGTCACTGATGAGTTTGTCGCTGAGAAAAATATCCACCTGCTGAAACATCGAGTGCAGCCAGAGATTCGTCGGGCCCACCGTTGCTTGGTCAGCGATTCTGGTGCCAGCTCCATTGACCACCTTGGCTTTCACATACAAGTAGGTATGGGCTAAATCCACATAGGCCGTATCCGCATTACTGATGGTGAACTCGATGGGCCCGGTTTCGTTGATGCTGGAGAGCGGGAGATGCTCCACCCATAATCCTTGTTCGACACTGGTTTGTGTGGGCGGCACGGTCCACAAATCAAATTCACTGTTGGTGGAGGGGCAGGACTCGGCGTGGATTAAGGCCATGTTTTAAGAAAAGATATCCTTTGTCTTCTTCGATGTGCGTCGTCGCTGGGTCGGTCGTCGACTGGTGCGTGGTGTCGGTGGGGCAGCTCTTTTATTCCCAACGGTGCGTTGTGCTTTGGCCACCAAGACGCCTCCCGCTTCTTTGGCCCGCCGTTTCAAGGATTCTTTGGGTGCCGTACCCCCCAAGACATCACCGGCCACTTGCAGTCCACTGCGTACCGCTTGTTTGCCGATTGCTTTCACCCCACGCGTCACCAAGGGCAGGAACGTTTTCACAATGCTGCCGAGTATGTTCCCCAGACCATGTCCTCGTTGCATGCGTGCACCGCTAAATACCGGAAAGGCATAATAGTCGGCATAGCTGCGTGCATCGCACTCGTAAGGTACTTTCATTATGCAAAGTGGGGAGCACGTGCTTGTCGAAAATGAAGTGTCAGCACCACTTTTCCTCGTTCGAATGCCACCGGTCGTCCCGTGTCATCTCTTATATCCACCGTGATCGTGTTGATGTCAGTTTGTCGTACGGGCAAGTAGAGCATGTGGGTGAAACTGTGGGTGACTTGACCTCCATACGTCTTTTTAATGGGGACCACCCGTAACAGAGGTGTGTTGATATCGCCCACGATGTGGTTGTCCACCACGTCCGAGTAGACGTAGAGTCCGTACATACCCGACTTCATATCCATCGGCATCTCGCCATGGTGTTCGGTGGGACCAGCGAACGTCTTTAGATCGAAACCCAGCATTTGCTGTAGGATAGCACTCAATACGACACTCGCCTTGCCGGAGACGATAAGCTGTGCCTTGTCGTTGTGTGCGTTGTAATCGAAGTCCACGTGATTCTTGAAGGGATAGGCTTTGATGGGTCTTGAAGTATTCGTCACCCC
Organism: Hanleya hanleyi; assembly: GCA_036873755.1. NCBI lineage: Eukaryota > Metazoa > Mollusca > Polyplacophora > Lepidopleurida > Hanleyidae > Hanleya > Hanleya hanleyi. Next base: position 8,042 of record JAVTVY010048858.1, read on the forward strand.
CGTAGCGCCTTATAATGCATCAGTCTTGACAGCCCACCCATGAACTCTTTGGGGGTATCGTATTGGCCTTCGGGCAGGGTGAGTCGGGTGTTTTTGCCTTCGTAGGTCACCTCGTACCACACTTCATTGGCTCGCACGTTGTACCACGAGTAAGGGTATTGGATATCCACGAGGCCGCATTCCCACCGGCCAGGTAAATGTAACGGTTGCGGTAACTGGGTGACGTACTTGGCCACGGTGTTGTCAGGAAACACATCCAGCGAACTGTTACTGGGTAGGGTCAGGTAAAACATGGCGACTGAGCTGTCCTGCTGCTGCTGTTGGTTTTAATAGGTGTTCCAGGCCTTGGGCGGTTGTGTCCGGCGTCGTGTTCGTCGCGTTGACTTGCTACGTGTCACGGCTCTGGAGATGTGGGGTGTCCTGATCGAGGGTGGTTTTTTAAAGGTCTGAAAAGAAGGTGCCCGTTGTGATGGTGGTGGAGTTTTGGGGGGTGACTCCGGTTCCCAGTCGGCTTCCCAAGAAGGTTGTGGTGAGAGTCGTGGTGCACGACTCGGCGATTGCTGGGTTTGCTGCATAAAGGCCCAGCGGTGGGGGTTCCCCACCAATTCCTGTGGTACATGCATGTCTTTCAAGCCTTGAGCGAAGACCTCCCATCCTCGAGGATCGGTGTGCGATCTGCGCTGACGCATCAGATCATTCACTAAATCCGTCATGTGGGTGCCGGGGACCACCTGATTCTGTACCAGGAGTTCGCCTTTATCATTCCAAGTCATGTTAGGATTCTGTTTCATCCGTTGTAATACCAGGCCAGCTTGTTTCTTGAACGAGGCTGGTACACTCTTCAGCACTTCGTCTTCCACCCACTGTGGGGCTGTGGGGGCTACCCCTGGTAATGGCGGCTGTTGGAACGGTGCTGAGGTCAGCGGTCTGTCACGTGGTGGTGGTGGTGGTGGTGGTGGTGGTGGTGGTGCTGTTGCTGGGGTAGACAGGATTTTGTATTGGTCCATGAACGTCATATACCGTTGAAGCGTCTCATTGTACCGTTGTACTTTCTCACTGTCGCTTAACCCCGGTCTCTGTAAGATCTGTTGCATCTCTCCATCGAGGCTGTTTATGGTCTTCACCGTAGGTGAGACAGGGTAGCGTGATTGGAGGTTTTGCAGGAACCGTGGTTCGACGAGGACCATTTTTTCGTGTGGTTCATTGTCGGCCGAAGAGTCCACCCAATACTGGACCCAACACGGAAGCGGCCAACGGTGCTAAGATGGCCCCGAGAAAGCCGCCTTTCTGTAACACCTTTTTCTTTTGTGCTTGAGGGACCCGCTTGTGGACTAGGGTTCGGAGACCTGTCTTATGCTTGGCCAACTTGGTCTTCTGAGCCGGAGTCAGTGGTACGTTGCCTTTTAACAGGTTGTACCCGATCTCGCACAGACAGCGTACAAGGTCAGGGTCCGCACCGCGTACAATGGTTCGGACTAACTCGGTGGGGCCGTCTTCAATACACGGAGCGTGGGAGCGTGCTTCCGTACTCGCGCAGACATCCTGTACAACTAATGCTAGAACCCACAACGCTGCCCTTTTTATCCACCTCACAGACAAAGTCAACCCTGCTGTGGTATTCATTCTTTTTATTATTCCCCATCATCAAACACACAGACCCCAGCTGGGGGCGCCACTGTGGATGTGTTTACATTATTTTTGCATGTACACGTGGTGGGTCTCTCCCGGAAAGATGCCGGTCCGTAGTCGAAGGTGGTCGGGGGTGGCTTGCTTGAGGTCGAAGAGCATATACCCGTGCTGAGGGGTTGTGGCATCTTTGAAGGCTTCCAACGCAAACGGTGTGCGGCCGGGATACATCTGTCTCGCCAGGTGCAGCAGTTGAATGGTATCTCTCGGGTTTTTGAAGACCACCAGGTAGTGGGCATTTAAGCTGATATTCCGATGTTCTTTGTTTTTACTGAACAGATTCTGTACAATGTAGATGATGCTGAGCCGTCGATGATGGCTGCCTTTGGTAAAGAGTTGGGTGACCCGTGCATCCGTCTCCCCATGAGATCATCCAGAACCACCAAGGTGTCGGGTTCCAAATCGGCCAGGTTGGGTAGGCCTTCCACGAACGTGATGTGGGGCATTGCTGCATACGCTTCCTGCCATTCTCCGTAACACCACACGACTCTGGCAATGGGTGGAGGGATCATGCTGTCGGCGTGTTGAAGGAGCTTCCTGACGAAGTGCGTTTTGCCGGAGCCCGTCGGTCCTGCGATGACGCAAGTGAAGGGATGCTGCCACCCAGGGTCCATGGTTCGAGGTGTATCCGTTGTCGTGGTAACCCGCTCTTCTAAATTTCGTACGAGTGAACTGGAGTGGTGGCGGGTACAACGTCTGTCGTCGTTGTCTGTTCACTGTCAGAGATGGTGCTGGGGGTGGGTACAACGTGGGTGGTCGGTTCACTGTGAGGGATGAAATCCGGTGGGTGTTCAGACGTAGTGGGCGTACTTGGTGTAGGTGTAGAGCTCGACGTGGCTTGTACGCGGGGTGTGGTGGTGGTGACTGGGCTCGATACGACTGGTGCTCTCTGTAGACCGGTTTTGCTGGTGCCTGGTGTTCTCAGTTGGTTAAGTAACGTGCTGACATAGGCTACGTCGTAAAACACACCTCCGTACAACACACTCAGCAGGGTTAGCAATAGCACCCCAAAGACCACTTGCGCTTTGCGCGTTTTGCGAGATGCTGTCTTCAGAGGCAGCTGCTGTTGGTCCATAGCACTGTGGTCGGATGTGGAATGAAGGAGGACGGCAGTGGTGTCTGGTTTTATAGTCGTTTCACCTGGCTGGCCGCGACCCAGGAATTGAAGGAACTGGGCCAGCCTTGCCATTTTACGAAATGAAACAGTTTGCCACGTCGACGTTCCGTTTTCAAAATCTGCTCCACCGTGTAGTAGTCTTGCTGTGTTTTTACAACAGGCTGTAATTCGGTGTCGTAAAACGTCCCCAGCAACGTTTCCCCTTGGAGATCTTCCAGTTCATAGACTCGCCGCTGTCGGGGTAGGCGCCGTTTAATCAGGAAGTGCTCATCGCTCCAGTTTGGCAAGTAACTTTTCTCGAACTTGCCCTTGACTTTACTGATCCGTACAGGGTCCCCGACCTTGTACACCGCCTTCGTCGTTCGCTGCGATGGCCTGGGGTGCAAGACACGCCGGACTTGGGCTTCATTGCGTTGGGTCACGGTAATGGGGGCTCTCTCTATACTTCGATGATAGGCTCGATTGTAACCCCTCACCAGTTTCGGGAGAACATCGATGTACCGCCTTGTATTCTTACAGGTGAAATATTTATACATGCGGCCTTTGAATGTCCTGTTGAACCTCTCCACCACGGAAGCCTTGGTCTCGTTGTACGTATGGAAGAAAACACCTTCTGTTTCTTGAGAAAGGCTTGGAACGGTCTGTTGAGGAATTCCGTGCCTTCGTCGGTTTGCAAATACAAAGGCTTGCGCCCGGTCTTGAAGATGTCTTTGAACGCCGCTATGAGATTTGCCCCCGTTTTCGTCCGGATGGGTACCACCCACGCATACTTGGATAGGATATCGATGCACGTCAAGATATACCGATTCTCATCGTTGCGTTTGGCAAAGGCGCTGATATCGACCAAATCCGCTTGCCACTGGGCATCTATTCCTCCCACGATGACCCGGTTCCGTAGAAAATGGCGACGGACAGCTCGATGTAAGGTATAGGTGTCTTGTCTTCTTAACCAATCTCGGACTTGGGCACGTTGTATCCCCTGGGATTTGGCCGCTCGATAGAGAGCCGACAATGCACTATAGGCCGCCGGACTGTCGGGACTGTAGTACAAGTTATCCAACACCTTCTCCCAGCGCTTCATGGTGACAAATGATGATGGACCCTGGCTCTATCGTTTATTTATAACGGGTATATCTTGGGCCGGAGTTTCTTTCTGATTTTCTTCGTGGACTCCCACAGTGGCCATGGTAAATGACCAGTCCAACTCGTCTGATGACCGCTTGATAAGCACTTCATCCACATCCACCACGGCATCTTCCAATGCAGACCATAGATCAGGGTGAAGGGTAAAACGCACTGTACCTCCATCTAGCCGAGCCAATTGAGCAAAGAAAGGGCCGCGTCGGATGTACACATCGTGACAAGTGGATGAGGTCGCCGTCCAGTTCACCAGACAACACCCGTTTGAATTTGGTCCAGCCCTCCCGGGACAGACGAATGTGAGCCGGGCACGGTTGTGTAGGGTCCGCATCACAGACGTCTCCCACCTCCTCCATGATATCGACCTTATCCGCATACACGTGCAGGAAAACCTCGGGGTCAAGCTGAAATACGCCAGTACTATATGCTCCGTCATGGTCAGTACGTGAATGGTACCAGATTTCACTGTCTCTCGTATTTATAGGGAGAACCCCCGTGAGATCAAAGGATCAGGTGGTCATGTCATTGGGCTGACTGAGTGTAGCGGGGTAATCAATGGCATCGTCGTCGGGTTCATGTAGTTGTTCATGGGGTTCAGCCAGCGCGTACTCAATAGCACGAGCCCACCCCAACTGGTGTGATGATCGCTCGTCCGGTGTAAACAGCTGGTCCACAATAGGCACCACTTTCTCCAAGGCTGACCACAGATCGGGGTGTAGGGTGAAGCCTCGCGTAGCATCTTGGTAGCGGCCCAGGCGTAGGAAGAGGGAGGTACGGTATACGTAGATGGCATTGTCTATGTGGATGAGGTTTCCGTCGAGCTCGCCGCTCAACACCCGTTTAAATTTGGTCCAGCCGTCACGGGGTAGTGTGACCGTATTCGATACGGTCTCAGCGGGCGCCCAGCAAATAGCTCCACGGTCTTCCACCAGGGTGACTTTATCTTCATAGACGTGTAACCCCACCCGGGGTGTAAGGGGCAGGATGGCTCGTAGGACGGGTGACATGCTTGGTCCAAATGTCGAACAGTGAATGACACACACTCTGTCTGAACCTCGTATTTATAGTGTCAATACCACAGCGCCAGGTTCAATAGGGCACAGACTAGTATGAGGCCAACCAGCCGGCGCTGGTTCCGGCGTGAGCGCTCCTGGTCCATAGCGCGAGCATCAAGGATGGCTGTCATAGTCCAGTAGTGGTGAGTGATGGCACGCCTCTCCATCGAGTGCACTCTGTGGAGGACCGCTTCTGTGAACTCGTTCAGGATCTGGCGTCGTCCCTCGTTGTCGTCGCCATCTGCAAACATGGACCGGACCACTGCTCGGTAACCCGTGAACGAATTCACCACGGTGGTATACTGTAAAATGCGAGTCGCATGGGGCTGGATCTCCGCCATGGCTCTGTAGAAATGAAGGTGTGGGATCCAGAGGGACGTGTTTTATAGACCAGATGTAGCTCTACGGGTGTAGTCCGTGATACGTACTATTCTGATGGGTTAGTCCAAAAAAAAGGAGCAACAACAACAACAACAACAACACAGATTACAGATCAATCCTTTTATTATGCGTGAACAACATAGAAATGCATGTACTGACCTGTCTGTGGGAGGTTTCCCACAATGGCGTTCACCTTCGCTTCTTTTCGTGTACGTCCGTGTCTTTTCGTTAAAGTCCGTGTATCTTCGGTAAAGTCCGTGTCTTTTCGGTAAAGTCCGTGTCTTTTCGGATCGGTGACGTCCGTGTCTATCGTCCGGGCACTTCGCGTCTGCGCCTGCATTGGGTATGTATAAGGGTCTTCATACGCGCGCGCAATGCGGCTCAGTGGTACACCAGTACACCAGTCTCGATCCTCGACTTGGGGCAGAGTGTGCTAAAAATAGATTACCAGCTAGCGTGCTATAAAAGGGAAGCGGCCTTGCCATTTCATCAGACACTCTATCAACCACCAAGATGTTCACTTGCACAGCTTGCCAGAAGCAGTTTACTCGTCTAGATAATTTACGACGCCACGAGGCCTCCACCCACAACGATGGACTGTATACTTGTATAACCTGCGCACGGTCATTTAATCGGGAAGATGCTTTACTGCGCCACGAACGTTCAATTCATGGGCCATCCAAGCGTCCATGCGAGGATTGTGATCAACTCTTCAAACGACGCAGTCAGTTGCTGCGACACCAACGGCTGATTCATGCCCATGAGCATGAACGACAACTTCCTACTGAAGAGGAGCCACGGAAGGTGAGATCCAGTGAAGATAAGCCCGGGGAGACGAACGCCACTGGTGATGCGATGAAGGAGAGCCCGCCTATACCCACAGTTGAGAAGAGCCTGAATATCCAGCCGGACCCCAGCGTTACGGTTTCGAGTGCTGACAACATCGAACATTTTCTGGTGGAGTCCATAAATGTTCCTAGCGATCTCTTACAGGACAACCATCCAATCAGTGACATCGATCGGCGCCATTGGTCCATGACACGGTACTGTTTCCACCCTCAAGATATCTACAATTTTCCACTGACCAACCGCACCTGTCTACGCAGCTACGTGGAAGCCATCTTCAACGATCAAACTACGGCCTTTACATTGAATGTCGCTTTCCGGTACATCTTACGTCACAAAAAGACGGACCAGTTACAGTATTATTATCCCAGTGCCAACAACCATGTGTTTGACCAGCCGGTCACCATCATTAACCGGGGGTCACTAGAGACGATGCTGGAGATACTGGACACCGTGGAACCCTTGAGATGGGCGCATTGTCAACGCCCCAACATTCAATGGGTGGTAGAGAGGGTAACCAATGTCACGTTTTTCCTGACCAAGCTGACCGATCACCCCCATCGGTTGAATGTGTCACCCGTGCACTGATGAATATCATGCCGTACACACACTCTATGTCTACATGCTGCTCGCTGACTTGAGCTCAGTAAACCCTTGTACCTAATGTGACAATGTGTTAAATAATAAAACATGGTGTTTGATATTTCAATTTGTTTTGCTGTGAACATACTAAACATACCCAGGGCGGCCCCCCCCAGCCTGGGTATGATGTAACATTGGGGTAATAAACTATATAAACATTACTAAACTTGTTGTTCCCAAAACGGCTATTTTCATACCCTTCGGCCACCGCGCATGCGCAGAAGGCCGATATGTCAACCCCACCCCCAGCCCATTAGATGCCCCCTCCCCTCAGCTTCACTTGGATACCTCACTCGACCCCATCGGACCATTTTATCTAGGGACTACTTTTTCTCCGCGGAAGGTTTTTCCCGCGACCGAATCACCGCCAGACATGACCGCCGATGAATACATTCTTGCACTCACTCACACCGGCCGCCATCTTAAACCCACCACCCACCACCATCCACCCACCCGCCATCTTAAACCCACCACCCACCACCATCCGCCCAGCCGCCATCTTAACCCCACCACCCACCACCATCCACCCAGCCGCCATCTTAAACCCACCACCCACCACCATCCACCCAGCCGCCATCTTAAACCCACCACTCACCACCATCCACCCAGCCGCCATCTTAAACCCACCACCCACCACCATCCACCCAGCCGCCATCTTAAACCCACCACCCACCACCATCCACCCACCAGTACACCACGTGACATCAATACTCGCTTCTGATTGACTACCTCCACGTGACCTCCACAAAATATGCAAATTTCCGGGGTCAATGTTACTTTAAAGACTCTTTGTATACTACTGGTGCCCCATTTAGTCGTCTCTTACGACAAGCTCTCTGAGGAGCTGAGACCTATTCTTACGATGATCTGGAGTGTGGACACATGGACGGACCCCAATACTATACTCAACAGTTATAGAGGAAAAACATAATGAATGTATCGCTGCAGTTCAAGTTGAGGAAAGTTTTGTCATACGATTCGAGCACCCTATGCAATGTATTGCTTAAATAATGGTTACATGGATGATGTGTAATAATATTTCATAAAAACTGGTTATTATGAAATGATAAACATGGTACTGAACTCAAATTTTAAAGAAAATTTTGACCTAAAATAGGACCTTTTGTACCATTGACAAAGTTCACAAATGTTTTTAAGCATCTTCCCTATTGAAATATTCACTGGTTTTGCATATCATCAAATAAGTGTGACCTGCAGTTCAGGTTGCTGTTGTCTGCTATAAAAATGAATAAAATATTTTTTTCTCCAAGTTTTTTCTGGTTATTTGCAACAACAATAGTTTCACACTGGCAGATATAAAAACGAACCAAACATTTGTGGTATGCAACATATTGATATTTATGTATTCCTAAACATAAGCAAACGAATAGCATTGTGCAATCATAGCACCATGTGATTTTGTCTTGCAGCAGCAGTGAAAAATACCCATCGAGTTAAGAGTGGATTGACAGATTTTTTGTAAATCGTCCGGTCAGTCAACGTGTGCACAATCCTTCAACAGCAGGAAATTAACATGAGGGTGAGACTCGCAAAACCCCTCGGCTTCCCCCGAGCAATTGAGAAATATGCTGAGAAAGTGCAATATATTATGGTTACAGTACCTGATCTAGACTTCTAGTTTGGGCACCTATACATGGTGCAGAGTGTGTTAAGTAAGAATGAAATAGGCCATGATGTGGGACAGTCGAAGCCTATGGAAGCTGTGGGAGTACTAAATGGTCTAAATACAGCCGGATATCTAATTCATATTTGGCAAAAGGACTTGCATTAGTATTGGTTTCAGCCTGTTCAGAGAGAGGATTTGTTTTTTGTTTTATTTTTTTTTTGGGGGGGGGGGCTCATAATGAGCTCAAAAACAGCCTGGGTCAGGCCTGGGCTACATTTACTAATCATTCAGGATTGTACTTTTTACAGCATATCATTATTCTGCAGATTTAACAGCTACGGTAACATTCAAGCAAATATCACAAAAGGGGCATAATTTTTCTGTAGGCTTCTACACGTACGACGAGATAAATAATTTGGTAGCTGTATCGAACACAGTTCTTCAGATATAACAGGTTAATACATTTAGGCATATCCAAGATTATTACACCCGGAAAAGGGCATAACTCCATAAACTAAGAGCCGAGACACTGAATTTTTTGTATGCTTCTAGAATACAGCTAGATAAATAAGTTTCCAAAATTTAGTAGAACACGGGCCTGCAGATATGACTTGTACACTCAACTTATATATCACAACATCAGAGATAATTAGATCCGAAAATGGGCCTAACTCCTTAAAATATGGGCCGAGGCGACCAATATTTTATAGGCATTTAGAATACAAATACATGAAAAAGTTTCATCATAATTTGCTAGCTGTACAAACACGGTTAATTATACAGGTATAACTGGTTACATTTAAGTGTGTATCACAAAATCAGATAATAGTGCACTCTGCAAAATAAGAGCTTAGATGACTAATTTTCTGTTGAATTCTAGAATACAACTATATAAATAAGTTTCCAACATGTAATAGCTGTATTAAACAGTTCTGCATATATAGAACTGAGATATAGTCTGAGATATAGTTGATCAAGCACGTATCACAAAATAAGAAATTATTAATCTGTAATCTGTATTTCGATGAAGAAAAGTGCATTTTCGCTAGTTCTAATCACCATTAAATTATAACGAATTTCCAGTTCAAAGTCTTCTCCACATTTGGCCCTGTGACCGTAAGCCCCAACTCTGCTTTGTTTTCTCGCAATCTTGCGGACAAAACGATTTTAGCCCCCATGAGACCAAGCCAATGCAATAAGGCTGCACGCTTACGCGGCAGCCTTAATAAACGTTAACGGTAAAATGCAAAGGTTTTTAAATTCTCCGTTTTACATTTAATAGGTTGAATAATGATAGAAATAACAGTAAATCTACTTCACTTGGATTAATTTGAATTATCTTGTCTGCTAGAATCTTTTTAAAAGTTGGTACCCCTAGCTCAGCTGAATTCAGATATGCAAACGTCATCGCTTATCTTTCCTTGATTGTGACGTCACGTCAGACCAGCAGCTCGAAGAAGTATTGACGACCGACCAGGTGGTCTGATGTGATGTCATAACCAGCGTCAAACAAGGGCATATAAGCGGTGCGGATTTCATTTCTGAAATCGACTGGGTTTGAGATACCGAATTCGAAGCACTTTTCAAAAGCTACCGGGAGAAAAAATACTTCAAATAAAATCAAATGAAGTAGTTAGGCTGATATTTCAATCATTAAATGGCCCATGAAGAATATTAAAAGGAAAATATGAAAACCTTTGCATTTCACCTTTAACGTAACATTCCAGTATTCCACAATAGAGTACGGCAGATGTGTATGTGTGGCGGGTGGGGGGGGGGGGGGTCATTTAACTCTGTTAAAGGATGTTGGGACCCTTTTTTTCTTTGAGGCGATCTTATTCGACGACGGGTAAATGGCCCAGGATTATATGTAGGAAATCTCAGTTTCCTATTCTACTTTTGAGCGAAAGTATTAAAGTTTTATTCAAGTAATGAGTTTGGCAGATTAAGGCAGGGAGGAGAGGTCATACACCAATTAAAGAGTGTCGAGCCCCGTTTCGATTTTCTTCGAGTTGATTTTATTCCACGGAAAAATGGTCCGGGATTATTTCTAGGAACTCTCAGTTTCTTATTCTAAGGTTTATATACCTCTCCAACTAATATATTAACGTTTTATTCCAGTATTGAGTTGGGCGGAGCAGGAGGATGGGTCATTCAACTCCACTGTCAGGCCCCTTTTCGATTTTCTTCGAGCTTTTCTTCTACGAGTAAATGGTCCGGGATTATTTCTAAGAAACTTAATTTCCTGTTTTTTACCCTGTTTTCTTAAGCTTTATTACTATATGCAGGCGCTTTAAAAACCGATCAATTCAAAGCCCGTTCCTTCTCATTCACCAAACTCTATATAGACGACCTCCTCGCTGTGCGTAATCGCTATATAAATGACGCAGTGAAGGATATATATCCACCTTCACTGGATTTGAAGGAAAGTATAGATAGCCCTACCGGCACATTATATTTAGACATATATCTCTATAAAAATGAAGCGGGCCTTCTCTCTCCTCGACTTTATGACAAAAGAGATAATTACAATTTCGACTTCGTAAACTATCCCTTTCTGTAGAGTAATATTCCAATGGGACCTGCATATGGCCTATACATATCTCGCCTAGTAGCATTTGCTAGATCCTGTGTTAAATGTGACGATTTTAATCAACGTCACAAAACATTGTTGCAGAAACTTATAATTACAAGCGTCTATTCCGTCATTCATAATTCAGCCATCGTCCATCAAAGAATATCCGCATCCATCATCCAAAGGTCCATTCCATATTCCATATAACAGTATTAGCACCAAATTCAAAAGACAATCATAGTATACATAAACATAGGCTAGTTTCCTGCAAGAGAGAAGCGGTCAACAGTTTTCAATGATGCCAGCAAGACATCATGATGTTCCAAAAATATCAAATCCGTATCGCTGATCAGTTTCTTAATCCATAATATTCGTTGTAAAGTCGTCATCTAGAGAATGATGTATCTCAGTCACGCTTTCATTGTAACTGTTCACGTGAGCACCATGAGAATCTTGAAGTACATGAGTTCATACGGCCCCCAGCCCCTGGTTAAGCGGAATTAGCGGAATTAAGCGGAAGTTACGAAACGTAACGCCATAGATCTTGCACGCTACGCTCGTATTTTGCTATCAGCATGCGATATGTATCGGCAAATTTGAGAAACTTTGAGTCGAGGCGCTTGGTGGTATAGCCCTGTTTTATAAGTTTCTGCAACAATGTTTTGTGACGTTGATTAAAATCGTCACATTTAACACAGGATCTAGCAAATGCTACTAGGTGAGATATGCATACGCCATCTTATAAAGCAGGGCTATACCACCAAGCGCCTCCAATCAAAGTTTCTCAAATTTGACGATACATATCGCATACTGATAGCAAAATACGAAAGTAGCGTGAGTAGTAATGGAAGCGTATTTGACCGCACATTGACCTTCGTGCACGTAAACTTGTGGAGGTCACGTGGAGGTCAAGGTCACTATAGTTCCGGCAAAGGTCACGTGACGATCACGTGAACGAAAGTGACCCCTGGGGATGTATTTCTCGGCGGTGATGCGGTCATGTCCGGCGGTGATGCGGTCGCTTCCGGGTAGAAGCCTCCGCGCACAGGAAGCAGTCCCATGTCAACGAGACTTCAAATACGCGCGTGGTCGCTTCGCTTTATTCTCCGAGAATGGCCGGCAATGTACGGCAGTGCCCGGGAATCTTCGGCAATGTTCAGCAATGTCCGAGAATCTTCGGCAATGTCCGGTAATGTCCGGTCATCTCCGGGAACATAATGGTCAATAAGCCTTTATCCGCCCTTCCAAAGCATTAGTGGAATGCACGTCATCAAACAGGGTCGCCGGCAATATCGCCAGCACTATGCCCAGCATAAATGTCAAGCGGGGCATCCTCAGTTTCTCCACATAGCCATACAGTGGAAGAATGGATTGATGTCTAGTCCGGTTTCATCATTCTGCGCATGCACAGTCTGGCCGTAGTTTTGAAAGCAGGCATTTTAGGGTGTGAAGGAGGATGTTTGGGGTAGAGATGGACCATTCTTGGTCCGAATGGACAGTGTAGGGTGTCATCTTGAAGCTCTCGGGGTGTAGACCACGACTTGAGGGATGCCCATGTCGTCTGTGACGTGATCTGTAACGTCATCAGTACGAGTAGTAGCGAAAGCGGGCGTTTTGGGGGTGTGAAGGTGTATATTTGACAGATTGAGGGGCCATCGGTGGTCCAAATGGACTGTGCGGGGTATCAATCAAAGTGAAGCTCTCGTGGTGTAGGCCACGACTTGAGGGATGCCCACGTCATCTGTGGCGTCATTGATGACGTCAACAGTAGGAGTAGTAGCCAAAATGGACATTTTGGAGGTGTGAAGGAAGGTGTTTGAGAGACTGAGGGACCATCCGTGGTCCAAATGTACATAGATCTTGCACGCTACGCTCGTATTTTGCTATCAGCATGCGATATGTATTGGCAAATTTGAGAAACTTTGAGTGGAGGCGGCAAATGGACCGGTTGGGTATCCTAGTGAAGCTTTCGTGGGGAAGAGTCAGACTGGCGTGTTTTTTATTGGAAGTCGCGCCAATCTGCACATGGACAGTTGAGGTGTAGTATGCAAACTGGTCATTCTGGAGGTGCGCAGGAGTATATTTGAGCGATTGAGGGATCATTCTTGGTCCGAATGCGTCGTGTGAGGTGTCCTCTTGTAGCTCTCGGGGTGTAGACCACGACTTGAGGGATGGCCACGTCATTTGTGACGTCATTGGTGACGTCATCACTCAGAGTAATAGCCAAAGTGGGCATTTGGGGGATGTGAAGGCAGGTGATTGGAGTAGAGATGGATCAACCGTGGTCCAAATGGACCGTGTGGGGTGTCATTTTGTAGCTCTCTGCTTGTAGACGTCGAATGGTATGGTGTTTGTTGGCAGTCGCATTGTGCTACGCATGCGCAGTAGTAACGAAATATGTCATTTTGGGCGTGCGTGGGAGTGTGTTTGAGTGATTGAGGGACCACTATTGGTCCGATTGGGTCGTGGGAGGTGTCATAGTGAAGCACTCGTAGAGTAGACTCCAGCTGGACGGGTGTGTCGTGGAAGTAAGGCTATGGCTCGCATCCGCAGACAGAGAATTGTGGGAAAAGGGCATTGGGAAGGACGGTATGGGGTCGAGATGGACCAATATTGGTCTGAATTGGTCGGGCGAGGTATCAGTTTGAAGCACTCCTGGCTCCGACTGAAGGGGTTGGGTCGTGGAAATGACCTCATTCTGCACATGCGCAGTCGTGGAGTAGTAGATAAAGGACAGTTTCGGAAGTGCGCAAAGACACTATATCACATCTGGGGGTATATATTTCATCCAAGTATAGCGGATAACGGTTCTCGTGAATGACAACAAGTTCAGAAATTTTCATATAGTTTATTATCCCCATTGTTACATCATACCCAGGCTGGGGAAGCCGCCCTGTATATGTTTATTATGTTCACAGGAAAAACAAATTGAAATATCAAACACCATGTTTTATTACTTAACGCACCGTAACATTAGGTACAAGTGTTTACAGAGCTCAAATCAACGATCAGCATGTAGACATATAGAGTATATACGGCCTGTTATGGTATTCATCAGTGCCTGTTGGGGGTAAATCCGTTCATCCGAGGGGGTGGTCGATCAGTTTAGCCACGAAGAACGTAACATTGGTGACCCTCTCCACCATCCATTGGGTGTTGGGGCGTTGGCGTTGCGCCCATTCCAAGAGATCCACGGTGTCCAGTTTCTCCACCATCGTCTCTAGCAACGCACGATTGGTGATGGTGAAAGAATGGTCGTACAATTGGTTGTTGGCACTGGAATAGAAATAGCGCAGTTGATCCGTCATCTTATGGCACAAGATGCACCCGAAAGCGACATTTAATTTGAAGGCCGTAGGTTGGTCATTGAAGATTGCTTCCACGTAGCTGCGTAGACGGGCGAGGTCGGTCAGTCGGAAATTGTAGATATCTTGAATAGGGCGATGACGGTGGAAACAGTGCCGGATTATGGGCCAATGGCGCCGATAGATGTCACTCACTGGATGGACGTCCGATAGGAGATCGATGGGGACATCCGCTGGATCTTCCAGAAAATGTTCGTTGTTATCAGGCGTATGACTCGGAACCGTAACGCTAGGGGCCGGCTGGATATCTAGGCCCTTCTGAACTGTAGGTATAGGCGAACTCTCCGTGATCGCATCACCAGTGTCATTCGGCTCCCCGGGCTCATCGTCACTGGGTCTGACCCTCCTGGGTGCCTTTTCAGTAGGAAGTTGGCCGCGTGTCGGATTTGCGGGGCATGAATCAAACGTTGATGCTGTGTTAACTGACCTGGTCGTTTGAATAGTCGACCGCATTCGTTACATTGGTCCGTCGCGCCCTCTTGAAGTGCTCTCTCATGGCGCCGTAATGCATCATCTCGATTAAATGACCGTGAGCAGGTTATACAAGTATACCGTGCGCCGTTGTTGATGAAGGACTCGTGGCGTCGCACATCTTCCGGACGAGTAAATGGCTTCAGGCAGGTCGTACAAGGGAACATGTCGGCTGCGGATCAGTGAATGATGAAAACTCCGATATACCGTTACTTTTATAAGCTCGCACCCTACGTTGTTCTCTCCACCAATCAGCGCATCGCCGTCCTGTACAGCCTATGCTCGAGTGCACACTTGAGACATGTGTCCCCCTATGCATTAGCATAGCATTAGCATTAGCATTAGGGGTGAACATATGACCCTTGGACGTACATGTGAACATTGGAGTGTACCCAGAAAAGACTAGGTGACTTCATGTGTGACCCCAGGAGTAGTAGAGAAAGCACAGTCGCTCGGA